>VZTF01003765.1:1330081-1364746 GCA_013397755.1 Cnemophilus loriae | reverse complement strand
GGGCGGTGCGCGCCCGGCCCCGCAGCGGCCGCGTTTCTGCTCGTAAGGAGCCCGAAGGGGGGAACGCCTCCCGCACCGCCGCTCCAGCGTAGTGTCACCAGCATCTTACACCCGTCTTGCTGAACCACTAGAAGATAAATCACCTCTGCCTCTTCCTTGGACCTTGTATGACCAAATTACTTTCTTTCACCTCTACCACCATAGGACCCTTCAACCAGCAAAAGTGGTTTTTTTGTCAAGTTCTCTGTCACAAAGACTTCCCTTCATGGGAGGATTAGACATGCAAGTGCCCTCACCGTTGTCATAACACCACCATCACATTTTATTTCTCCAGCTCTTTTCCGTGTGTCTGTAAGCATCCATACTCGGTCCTTGCCAGCTGTCAGGTACAAAACATTGACTTTTTCAGAGTGATCATATAATAATTGTTTTCCAGTATCAGGTGTGACAGGGACAAACGTTTACAAGTGCACCCAGATCTGTTTAGCCAGCTGCCTGTACAAACAAGTGTAACAAGTCACAGGTAATTGTTTACACGCAGTGTTTATTGCAAATTACTGTCACTTCCTCAGGATGTTTGAATGTTGTATAACAAAGCTCCAGTGGATTGTTTTCTAGCAAGGGTACACACTGGTGATGTGCTTTCCTAAGCGCTGAGCTTGTCCCACCAACTAAGGAAATTGAAGTTTCGTATTTAACAGATTACTTATTCTCCAAATTTACTTCCATAGGCAGCAGTGGTGGCTTCCATAGGGTAAACAAGAGATTACTCATAAGTGCTCAAGAATCCCTAAGGCTTATAACAACAAAATAATGCTCTTTGTTATTAAATAAAATAATAATTTGAAAAGAGGTCTGCTTCTTTGCAATCTTTTTAATTCAAAGGGTCTAAAATCTGTGAGACAGAACATCACTGTACCCATGTACCAGACAGGGGCAGGACAGGACAGAGATGAGATGAGGGAAAGACACATCAGTGTAGAGAATTTGTGTTGTTGGAGTCCAACAGTGAGAGTCATAAATACTGAAATGCAAAGATACGAGGCGAGCGGTTGGGTTGCGCTTGGGTTTTACCTGTTCTTTGTTTTGTTTCTTCACCTGACTTACCCATTTTTTTCTCCCTTTCCCTTCCTACCCCGTCTGCTTAAACGGATCACGGTACTGTACTGAACAAGGACAAAAAGGAAAACAAGTTATCTTCAGGTTTATGTTCCTCTGCAGAAAAAAATCTCCCAAAGCAAGATTCCAGGCAGAGCTAGCTTTATTTTTTAATGTTAAGCTAGAAGCTCTAATTAAAAATGTTTAAAATGCATTTCAGAATGAGCACGATACTTCCAGGGAGCAGGGAGAAGATGCATTTCTGGGAGACTAAGCCTGCACTGGTGTTCCAAGAGCCCCATGAATCCTGTGGAATGCTCCAACGTCTCAAGGACTATTACTTTTTTTACTATTTTAGAAGACATTTAAGAGCAAACTACAGGGAATAATAACAATTAAAAAGTTGTACTGATGTACCTTAAAACCCCCATGCACCAACAGCGCAGCCCCCGGGGAGCACAGCAGCTATGCAGTAGTATGTTCATATGGCAACAAGCAACGTGCACCAGATCTGTACAAATCTACTCCCTCCACGAAATTACTGCTTCAGAATAACTTAATCAGGTCTAAATTAAAGTGTTATCTATCTACAGAACGCCTTTCGTTCCATAAAACCTTGAAACATGCACAGAATTAAACTCCATCTCTGGGGGAAGAGACCAACCATCTACCTAGCAATTTACAGCAACTTAACAAAAGCAGGAAGGGAGGATATATTACAGGCAAATACAGGACTCGTTGCAGGAGGAGTGTAATTCTCAGTCCTTTTAGTTTCTCCCTGTTATCATTTCCCATTTGTGATAGAAGTAATAAAACTTCCTTCCTCCAACCTTTATTTAATTAAAGTGTAAGGTCTTTGGGGCAGTGATCTTACTGTGTGTATATATGCAGCACCTAGCATGAAGAGGTCATGAATTCATCTCAGACCTTTAAATACTCCTCTAAATATAAAGCATTAACAGTAATAAGAATAGGATATAATTTTCATTTAGAATAGATGAGTCTTCTGGTTTTGATTATCACAAAGAATAAATTACATGCATCTCAGGGAATAATTAAATTAAGGGTTAAGGGAAAGTATTTCATACCAGAGACTTGCAACTGCTCTAGTTTTTTACACCTAAGGACACTGCTGCCCAGTGTTACAGCATTTACTCAAAATTCTTATTTGCCACAACATTACAAAATAATGTCCCAAATCCCACAGGCCAGCTCATCAGTAAGTGTAGGGGTATAGTTTATTCTGAGGCGGTGCATGCGATTACTGTGAAAACGTACCCAAATTAACCTTTTGCATGTGCAATAAACTGCAATTAGCAATCTGCAGACAAATGACAAGTTCCTTCGTTTCCTGTAATATGCAGCAATACACAACCCAGATTTCCTATTGAATCCCATATTAACCTACATTCGGTGGCAGTGAAATCTCAGAGCACCGTGTCAGAATTTATCATCTTTCAATGATGTTAGCTCCACCTCTTGACAGTTCTAGACAGGATGTTTATAAACAACTCATCCATAATCTGACCAATTTCAGATGAAGATGTTTATCATTTTTTCACCAGTTGTTCCAGCCACTTGGAATGCTTTTACTAAGGGATGGGCAGAGCTCTCAAAACAGTATGGTTGTGTTAATAAACGACAAGAAATAAAATGGAGATTGAGTAGTGAGTGGCTTTGTGATGCCTCTCTGAGCTGCTAGGAGGCTCAGGGGTAGGGAAGCTGCAGAAGTGCCTCTTTCCCTTGTGATAAGGAATGTCACATCAAAAAGTACAAAACGGGAAGATGATGTTTCCACATGCACTTTCATCCCCATAATTCCACACCTCTCCCTGTTACAGAATTCATTTGCAAAATATTTTTTTTTGAAAACAAAGATCTGGGACAACTTGTGAAAAGCAATTTTGCTGCAAACCAGAAAAAGCCTCGCACCTTTAACAGTCACCATCAGTCTCTGAAAATGTTGATACAGTACCATAAACCTGAATCAGTTCCTAGCAGCTTTACTAAAGTGCTTGTTTCCAGTATAATAAAACAAAAAAAGATTTTTGTAATAGGCATCACATAGCTGCACTTCCTTCATATGCCTTTGCTGGTAGTGTGACATGAGTGATGAGCGTGTGCATGCGTGGAGGGGATGAACTGCCTTATAAGAATGCAGTTTTGTTTAACGTGAGTGATGGAAGGCAATTCAAAAAGCATAAAGATGCCTTTGTAATAAATCAGAACTAACCAGCCAGATCACCTGCCCACTTTAAGACTCTCCACCAGGGTTGCGAGTGGCCTCCTTCAGTTATTGTTCCGCCCTGACTCTCGCTCGTGAACCAGGGTTATCGCACAGTGTATCTGAATTAAGTGGCGTTTAACAGCTGTGCCAAACAGAGTTCGAAATGAAAATCCCTTCTGCCTGTCCTTTGCTCTCACACGACGTGTTTGGAGTTCATCTTTCCCGTCTGCTCCCGCGAGCAGCTCTCCCTCTCTCTCTCTCCCTCTCCCTCAGTGGAGCGCTCCCGCTCCGCGGCTGCGGGATTGCAGCTCTTTGTTACCATGGCCCGTGGGCCAGCTCTGCGTCTGCGATGCAGCTCTGGCGTCTCCAGGCTGCGAGGCACCTACCGCACTTGTGGGCACTGCCTGTTCGACTGGGGCTGGATTAAAAAGGAGAAAAAAAAAAATTAGAAAGATTTATATCTGTATGTTTAGACTGAGCTAGATAACTCATAGATCTGTATGGTACCTCATAACCTTGAGTCTTTTTTAATCAGTTTTAATCTCTGAAATAGTAAATTATAATTAAAATTTAATATAATTTTAATCTCTCAAATGGTTAATTATAATTATGGTCATAAAACACGTACAACCTTTGCTTCCTCTCTCCTCAATCCCTCACCTCCTACTCAGAGCTGCTACATGAAGAAAGAGAAAATAATTGTCCCTTTAATGGTAATTGTTTATAAACTCCTTTTCATAGAGACTATGTTTATATACAATGTCTAGGCAAAAACCAGGCACAAACACAATACTCATAGTAAACGAGTGAATAATACATCCCTGACCATAATTCCAGTGCTCTCCAACAAAAGAATATCTAATTCCTGTCACAGAATTGCCTTGTAGGTTGAAGTTCAGCATATAAATACACATGGGAAAAGATTAGATTTTAATTGATAAGTATTAATCATCATTCACTGCTGTCTCTGCAGGAAGCCCCGTGTTAAAACATCTAGTTAATATACGGTATAATGGATAACCTTGAGGCAGAAGCTCTTGCATCTGTCTCTATCCAAGAAAAAATGTCAACATCAGCCTTTGTTGTAGCAAAATACCCTGACATCTGAATGGAGTTGCTGCTGCTGGAAAATTGACTGTCCCCAGTGCAATCCTTCCTAACGTGGGTCCAGTGCTTAACCTAGAGATGAGGCCAAATTAAAAATCTTTATCTGTGCACACCTATATATTTGAACCTTAGGAATATTTGAAATCTGGTCTGGGTCAGATTGCTGTGTTTGTGGTGCATCTCCTCCTCTCTGAACAAACACATTTCTCATGTGATGCTCTCACTGCAACCACAAAGCATTAGCACTCACAAGAGCATCATTGAAGATACTCAGGCTGTTCATTGAGAACAAAGCCATTAATGATTAATACCATGGTGGGAGAAAATGTAGCAGTATTTCTTGGCAGCTGAAATGTGGCAATGTCTGTCCTACGTGCAAAAGACTCACAAATACCTTCAGCTCTTCTTACATAAAATGGTTCTTATTAAGTCTGTGGGAAGGGGAATCAAGCAAATCCCCCGAACTAAAGAGAAGGAGATTTTCACATGTAAAACTGGATATATACAATACATCTCTCTCTGACTGACCCAGCAGATGCAGAGATGCATTTACGTATCACAGGCATTACTGTCCCAGCAGATGCTATAAAGTTGTCGCCGACACAGACGCTTACTGTCCCCACAGTTCTGTATTTTGGGAGGGAATTTTCGTACCACAGACACTACTGTCCCTACAGAACCACATCTGCTGGCCGAGTTATTGTTTGACATACTCTTTTGCCTCCAGCAGATGTGAGAGACTGCCAGGACAACAGGCATTTCTGTCACAGCAAATCTCCATCTACAGGGAATTAAACTGCAGCTTAAACTACTGTACTCCCCGAGCCCTTAGTGTGGACAATACTGACAGGGAGGAAGCAACATAAACCAGTGAAAATGTAATGCTGGGAACCTAGAACATCACCATTCACTCTGCCTCAATATGGCTGTGTTTGAGGATGTGTCAGGAGAAGAAAAAGAATTACTTGCACCCTCCTCCCACACCGCCTTTAACAAGTATTCCTTCAGAGAAACATTCAAAGGAAAAAGTGTCTGACACCACTTTCATATAAGAGATCCAAAAAAGCAGAAGTCACTCATGACTACAAAGTTGACAACCTTAATGCCTTGTAACAGGGACCAAGGGCTAGGTCATTTCCAGCTTGCTTTTGAACACAAATTTTTCTCAGTTTCTAATTTATTAACACCAGAAGATTTGATCCCCAGTTCTAGAGGTGCAGAAATAAAGGGAAGGGCTTTGCTTTTAAACCCTTTAATTTGGGTCTTCATCTTTTGAGACTCTGCATGATCTCCTCTCAGACTCAGGGTGCAATGGCAGCAGCAGCCACGGGATGCTTTGCTCCTGTGCAGCTGTGCTGCCAAGCAGAAACTCTCCAGACACGAGGAAGAAAATCCTGGGCCTGTGCTAAGACATGACTACAGCTAGACTCTCCCTCTGGAGTGAACTCAGCCTAAGGCCCATACCAACACATGCACCTACATATAAATAATATGTTTGGTATGTGAGCCTGGACTTGGGAGCTGTCTTGAGCCTTTTTTTGCCTGACTAGATGTATCCTTTATGATTTGGTACCAGAGAGAAAAACCCTCCCCTGGTAATCTGCAGTAATGTAAACCCTACTTGAAGACACACCATCTAACTTTGGAATTCCCCTGTGGGGTGTCTGGGCATTTATCTTTATCTGAAGCATCAAGAGCTGTCCATTGGCAAAGGCAGGACACACAAATTCCCAGGGTAATAATCTGATACAGCACAGCAAAACCTATATCCTTGGAGCAGATTGTGGGAAAGCATCAAGATTTTGGTTGCTCTGCCAAAGCAAACAAGATGTTTCAAGCCCCATCATCTGCTCTGCAGTTCACACCCTTCCAGTGCTATCTTTTTCAGATGCCATGCCACACTGGTTAGTGGCAATGCTGTTGTCATGTGTGACTCATTCCATTTTACTGGAAATTAGAAAACCACATGCTGCACTGAAGAACTGCTTATTTATGTAGTCACATAATTCCAGAGAGAACTCCTCCTGCCATTATTTGTATACAGATTATTTCAGAATTTTGGAAACGCAGCTCTTTACCAGGGTTCATCCAGAGGACAGATTAATCAATAGCACGCTGCTCCTTCCAGGGCCTGGTGTGCCCTTCATACTTTCCAGTGCCCCCCTGGAAATGCAAATGTTTTTTTAGAACAGAGTACCTTCATCATTACAGGATGTGTGGGAAGCAAAACAGAACACAGAGAGAGCAGTGGAATTGGAGGTGCGTTAGCAGAAGAGTCTGTCACGTATTTATTTCAGCTTTAGGCAGGTGAATTTCACCCACGAGGAACAACACAATCTACTTGGTCTTGTTTGTTTTCTTTTTTAATGGTGTGCCTTTATAAAGCCTCCTCAAATATTTCCTGAACACATCACAATGCTACATTTAGTGATTAATGCTCAGTATGAGTGAGAGGAACTGGCATATTCAGGACAACAAAAAAATGCAGAGATGTCAACAGTGCATTCTTTCTGTGGATTAAAAATTACCAGATAAAAACATTAATGCTTTTAACCAACAGTTTATGGTGACAACAGATCAAACTGGATGATTTTGAGTTCTGAAGCACAGGTCTGGAACTACGTGTGATTCAAAGAACAATTTCCTATATTATGAGTTTTTCTAGTCTCTATAAAATTGGTGTTACTAAAGCAGCAGCACTAGGATCAAGAGTTAGATTTGATTGTGTGTTGACAGGCAAAGGTTCTAGAAATTCCTAAACTAAGACTGCATTACCTTCTAAAGGTACAGATAAACCCAGTCTTATCTTTAGATGAAGAAACTGTTAAGAAGTTCCAGGCACCAGCCATTTAGGAAGAAAGAAAATAGAAATGTGAGCCATTCTTTTTTAAAGGTTAGCATAGCTTAAACATTCCTGAAAATATTTATTATGATAACAGACTAGACCTGCTGAAATGTTCTCACTTAGGATTTGGGTCTTTGACATTCTCAGAAATTGTGTTCACTTCATCAAATGGTTGCCATGAAAAGCAGAATTTAGCAACAAAAAGGAAAAACACAAAGTAGTTAAAGGCCATTTAGAAAAAGACGTTTGCTTTTAATGTTACTGACTACCCCTCAGGACCCAGATTAGAGTTCTGTTATGTTTTAAAGCATTGCTTTCAAGCTTGCTGGAAGTGTCAGACAATTTGAATAGATCTCCATTTTAATTTCCAATCTAGCAATATGGAACAGCTGCCATAACTTTGTGCAACGTGGCAAATTCCACATCCTCATCCCTCAAACGACAATCATCGAGAAGGGACTCTGAAAAAAGCATAACGTGCTTCCATTTTTACTGCCTTTTAGTAACTCCCAGTCAAAAGTGTACTTTAGATAAAGAACCCAAACCCTCAATTGTACTTTTAACTTGCACTGTCTACACCAGGAAGCAAAGGTCTTGGGTGAAAGTTGATGGGATTTCTAGAACTGTTTTTCCTTCTTCCAGCCAGTGAGCTGGAGGTTTGTCCACATCCTTCTGACTTGCACATCATCAGTGTTAAAGGCTACCAGTCTGGATTTTCCCCACAGCTGCAGTGGGAAGCTGTAATGGAATAAGTCCCAGCTCAGCCTCACCAAATCTGCCTTGTCAAAGCCCCCAGCTTCTACAGCTCTGGCAGCTGGAGTGAGAGTGTGAACTGCAGTCATCTTCATGCTTTTCCTGCTTCCTAGCAGAAACAAAATGTTGAAAGGAAGATGGAAATAACAATTCTTAAGGTCTTTGTTTTTGTTTTTTTTCAGACCATGTTAAGTCAAGAGGGAAAATTAAATCCGGAGGAAAAGCACTTTAAGAGTCAGATGAAAATCCTTTGCATTGTGCCCCAGTCTGGTACTGTCTAGACTAGGACAAAGGCAGTTCAGCCACAGTCAAGGGAATTTGTGCTTTTGGGATATGGCACATCTCTAAGCATAAGCCCATGTTGCATGTAGTTTGAGAAGGAGTATCTCTTTAGAGTATTGAAGCATGGATGCGTTGGTCTTATTCCAGGAACAATGTCCCATCCAGCTCTCATTTTGTATTCATTCATAGATTATATACTGTGTGCACTTAGGTAAAGCTGCCTCCCACTCCTCTCCTTAATTCTCAATAGAAAACTCAAAGGAGTTTTGGGACCTATCACCACACATGGTGCTCTTACCAGTGCACCCAGTAAGAAGAAACAGAAACATCCAGCAGAGACCCTGTTGCTCCAGGATGGACTATTTGTTTCTATAAAAATAAAACCCAGTTTAAAAGTCTCTGGCAAGTCTGATTTCAATTGCTAAATTAACATCTCTGTTCTGGTTTCTGCAGCGCTTCTCTACTACCGAGTTTGCGGTTTCTTGCCTTCCAGCTTCCGACCCTGAGATTTCCTCCCTTCAGTCTACATTTCTCATGAAACTCAATCTCCAAGCATGAAACTGACTCTCACTAACCTGTTTTCTGTTATCGGTATACTCACAGGTATATTTATAAATTAGCGAGGACACACATTTGGGTAGTATGCATGTCTCTCACTTGAGTTTGCCTCTAGCAGTTGCCAGTTAAACCACAGAAAGCAGAACAGAAATATTAAGCTCAGCATTTTCCAAATGGGCTCCAGCTTTGGATGGCTTAGTTGATATCACTCACTTCCAGTCAAGAAAAATGATTTCTTCATAAAATCAGATTTTGTCCCACCTTTTACACAGTCAACTTAGATCTCAAGGGAACAGGTTAAGAACAGATAACACAGAAAGGCAAACAGGGCAGGTTAACTACATTTCATCTCTGTCCTAGAGTGGTTGGACATGGCTGCCTGGGACTGGAAGCAGGCTGCAAGCTTGTGTGATCACCCCCAGCATCTATTTCTATCACTTTGCATTTTCTTTCATTAATGGAGATAATAAGTATTACTTTGAGACAAAAAAAAAAAACCATAAAGAAGTAACTATAAAACAAGCTGCAGTAAAGTGGAACCAGGACTCATTCAGAGATGGAAGCTTTCTGATTTGGAGGGTTGGCCATCAGTATGCCCAAGCCTTCGTCCACGTGCAGGATGACCACAGCTCCCTAAGCTCAGTGGGGATCTGTCCGACCTGACTCAGGCACAGATCTCGTCTGCACAGCTCCTCTGGGATCACCAATTCTGCTCCTGGGAAGGGCCAATTACTGATCCATTCCTTACATTCACTGCAATTCCTGCCAGTGCAGCTCGTGGACACTGGTGGCACAAACACATTAACTTCACCTAGCAATAAGCAGTTCTGTCTCAGCCTGAGTGCATGCCAAGAACAGCCTAATCTGCTCAAGAAATTATAAGCCATGCAGCTATTTGCACTGAAACCCCTGCAGAAACAGCCCTCCCCCACTTCCTTCTCTGCTAGCTTGCTCTAACAGCAGGCAGACATAAGTGAAAGGAAAAACAATGAGAAAGGAAACTTGGGAGGGACAGGTTAGAAGCAGAAGGAAGAAGCAAAAGGTCTGACTCTGCAGACCGTATTCATGATGAAAAGCATTTGCACAAATAACCTAATTGCATTCCGTGGGACTGCCGGGCTGAGTAAAAGTGCTGCAAGTGCAAGTAACAATTGCAGAGGCAGGAAACAAGTAGGAAAAGAAAGAAAAAGGAAGCCCCACATGAATCAGACACCTGCACAGAGGAGAGCAGTCTCACACATCCCAGGAAAAACAAATCAACCAAAACACTCACTGCTTCTGAGTTACTGCAGAAATATTTATAGCGCCTTTCCCGACCTCTGCCTTGCTTCCTGGCAGGCAACACCACAGAAAGAATCTTTACCACTGGCATCCCCTTCTTCCGCCAAACAAGAAAGCAGTCCCTTCCCAGAGCTCTGCAAAGGCAGGAAGAGAGACCAGACAGGCTGCAGGAGTGGTCTGGTCTTCACCTGGAGAAGGACGAGTGTCAACCCAGGCACACCCTCACAGGAGAAGCAGCAACCACCCTCACAGGAGGGAGCGTGGGCATCTCTTCCTGTGTGATGAATTGGGGGAACAGCATTGATTTTGTATCGATTACTCTCAGCCAGGAATAACACAGGAGCCAAGGAAGTGATGGGTTCCAACAAACCCCTCGTCTTTTCCAAGTGGTCACTTCTTTCCTTTCCCTACAAAGCACACTGAGGCACTGAAGAGAATCTGATGTCCAGTAACTGAATTGCTCCTTTTCCAGTGAGCTCTTTCAGGAATTCTCAAGACACAATCTATGACAGAGCAATTCTAAGTTTATAAATCATTGAAATAATGCATTTATTTATCAAAAGCTTTTCTCCTAAAATGAAACACTAGAGAGCAATCCAATCATTCCAATGAAGACATGCATTTGAATTCTCCGGGTTCACACTAATTGGCACTTCTCAAAATGTTTCCAGTTAGGTTTGTCCATAAGCATGAAAAGGAAAATCAAAATATGTCTCTCTGAGATGGGCTGATGTGTGTGAAACAAAACTATCAAATCTGGGAAACCAGGGACTAAATTCAAAGCAATGATGGTTTGAGACCATACATTAAAGATGACAGGATCTTTCTAAATCACCTCAAACATGAAACACTTGCAGTACTAAGTCACAAACTTATCTGAAAAACACACACTACCACCTACTGGCAATTATTCATATATGTTATTTACATACTGATAAGTGGCAACAATATGTGCACGTTTGATTTGCATGAACTTTGCTAAAACAAAGATCATTCTTCATCTTTACAATTACTAGACTTGAAGAAGAATATATTCCCGTGGATGTAGTTCCCACAACGTGTGACTAGTTATTGTTTTCTTTTCAATAAGAACGTAAATCAGAACAGCTGTTTAGTTAAACACTTCCCATTTAAGGTTGTTGGTGTTGCCAGTAGTGTAGTACGGGGTTTTTTTGGCTCATCCATAAGCTGGTAACATGGTCCCACCAGGCCTACAGACCTTCCCATTTCACACCCACTGCCCTGGATATGGGGCATAAATTACAGTGGTGGTATGGGACCAGGGCAGAAAACTGGGGCAAGTGCTGCTCCTGGATACAACCACTCTTTGCCTCAATCACACAAAAGCCTGGGAAAAGAAGGACCATGGCTGGATTGAGGAGCTAACACAAAGGACAGATGATACTCTGAAACATCTTTTCTTTGGGTGATTCCTTGCCTTTTGCTGCAGTTCTCACCTTCTTGCCCTAAGGTTCACAGTAATGCCACCGAAACATCCGGGAGGTAAAAGTGCTGTGATTTATATGCCAGAAAGAAGTGTTAGTTAAAGGCCTCGTGTGAACACCACACACATCACCCTGGCTGAGCTGCGGTGACACGTTTTCCACCTCCATGCTCTCAGTGGAGACCTTTGCCTGATTGCTGAGGTGATGCTGCTGTGGGTGATGCCTAATTTTGGACATCATTCAGAATATAAAGTTGATGCTGGGACTATGTCAACAGGATCTGCAGCCTGACTGAGCCCTCACCTCACCAAAAAGAAAACGTGCCAGGAAAGCCAGGCCTGACACCACTGAGTCACACTCCGACCTGCTGTGCACTCAATCTCAGTACTGCTGCTGTCATTTCTTGCATGAGATCAGCTTCCAGAGAGGATTTTGGTACGTGGGTGGCAATGTCAGAAAGATTGGCTGGCCCTGATGTAAAGGCTCCCTGAAGGCCAAAGACAGAGATTGAGAAGAATTGCCCCTGCAGTTCTAAGGGCACCTGCCCACATGACACCAAGTAAAACCCCAGACAAGGTCTACTCAAAAGTCAAACCAGCAACAGGAGAAGCTCATTGCCAGCTGTTGCAGCCCTGTAGGAAAATCACCTTTTAGTGTCTTATAAATAAACCATTCTATCCAAGAATGGCATTGTATGTATATAAATAAATCAATATTTCAGAATTAACAAATTTTTATACATTTATAATTAATACAATTTATAGCTTAATTAGATTTTTTTTTTAACCTGAGTTGATTTTCAAAATATTTTTTTCAGTTAGCTGAATCTTAATTATACACCAGGTTTCCTACTGGCAAGTACCAGACTAGCTCAAGACAGGCCTTCAGATATGCTGTGCTAATGCCTGACACTCAGAACAGACACTTTTCGTTCTCTTCAATATGTGCATTGCAAGTAGTATTTTAATTGGACTCCCAATTCAGAAGGCTGGAATGAGCTCGTGAGTCATTTTTACAAGTTGACTCACATGCTACAAAACTGAAGAATTTGGTGCAGGGAAAAAGAAAAAGCAGAGGGTGGATTTGTGGATTTCTGCACATCCCTGTCATGGGGAAAAGGATGAGTTTGTCCCTAGCACCCAGCTGCAGCAGCCCAGGGGTTCAACAAGTGCATTGCTCAGATGAGGCTTTTTCATCTGTAACTGTTAACGAAAGGATGCTCTTGGAAGGCTTTTGTTTCATGAAAGCTGTGATCAAGAGATTATATAAAGTATTATAATTTTGAGCTCCTTTTCCTTTTGGAAAAAGGACCAGTCCCAGCATCACAGGATGCCTGGTTTCAGGGTGTTTCAGTGATTGCATTTCAGCAGTTCCACTTCAAGACTGGGCAACATAGAGACAACAGGGAGAGGGCTCCTCCTCTCCCTTAGATGGCAACCCTGCATCTCCAATCTCAGACTGGACACAGAGTTGGATTAAGTTCTTCTCTCCCTGCACATCACAAAGGAGATTTCCCACAGCTCCCACTATACCCGTAAGAAAACCCTGATGTCTTCCCAGTGCCCTGCCTGCACTGCTTGTGCAACCTCAGAGCCTCAAACCATTTGCATGGGTGCAAGGGATGGGAACTCAGTCAGAACAAAGCAGGTGGAATCAAACCTATCCTTCTTTTTGCTGTGTTACCTCAAAAAGTGGCAAACCCCGTATTTATTCACTGAAGCAAGGAAGTGTGAACTGCAATACACAGAAACTGCAGGAAAATCCTTTTCCTTATACTGAGGAAAAGGCTTTTTTGACCTGTAACTTTGCCTGTCATAACCACATTTTAACATTTTTCTTTCCGTATCCTTAGAGGAATCTATACAATACACAAAAGAAAGGCAAATTCAGAGAAGGCAGAAAATGCCAGGGTGTTTTTCATTGTCCTGAGGACAAATGCCAGAGCCCTTCTGGGACATTCAGAACATCTAGTCACTGTATCTTATTCAAGGGAAAAGCCATCTGTCAACAAACTAATCACTGGACAGATTCAGAGACAAGTGAAAATAAAAAGCCAATACAAACATGCAGATGAGGTTCCAGTCAGCAACTAGCCACAGAAAACAAACAAATCCCATCCACAAAGCCTGGCATTTGGGTCCAACCATTTTTCACTGAAGTCAAAACTGGGGAGGGAATAATGCAAAGTGATCTTCAAACAGGAACTTTCAAATCAACCAATATGCCTGTGGAAAGATGGGCATGAACCAAACCTGGATCCATACCCTACCCACATAAGGCAGTAACAGCAGCAGAATGGAGTATGAACATAATAACTGATTTCCTACCACGTTATTAACAGCGTTAAAAGCCCTACTACTTAATGTATAAACATTCAGTAGTACCGAACAATTGGAGTCTAAGCTCGTGGCTGAATGCAGCCTTCATTTTTGATCAGAAACACACTACCCCGAGGGAAGGACTCCAAGTGACTAATGTTCATAGTGGCCAGGATTCTATCACCAGGGAAAAGTGAAGCATCTGCCCCATGTGTGGGCCCAACCCTCATATTTTTTTCACGAGTGTCTTCTATGGTAAGGGACTTGATGATACGTAGACCTGAGATCTTTGCCAGTCTTCCTCTTGATAAATGAAAGCCCTGTCCTGGGTCACCACAAGTCCTCAAGCACAAAGGCACGAAGAACACTCTGCAAAGCAGTTCCTTGACGTTAAGGCCCTGTTGTTTCTTTATTTTCTAAGCCTCGCTTCAGGATGTGCACGCAAATGGCAAAAAGAAATCAATTGTTTTGATTCTGCACCAAGTTTGCTCTCATATTGGTGAAAAAGATTGAACAGCAGAGGAAAATTGAGATATTTCGGAACATTAGTGTGTGCCACGTTAACCAAACGACTGAGTTAGACTTCAGTTTCAGCAACATGAAACATGAAAGAAGTTCAGCTTAGCACTAGCTGAAATCAACCTGAAGGAGTCAGAACTTCTGAGAGGTAAAATCATAATTGCTTCCTTAAAGGCATCACTTGAATAAAATTAAATGCATTTCTCCAAAAGCTTCACAAGCAGAGCAACTGATTGGCCCTTGAGGATTCCTATAGATACTTGTCATTCAGCATGAAATCAGGTCAGCAGCTAAAATTAAACACCCACCTCTCCCCTGCACCGCGTGTGGAGTCATCGCTTTTAGTATTGCTCAGCCTCTGCCTCCCCAAATGGGTTCATTCTTACCACAAGCTTAAAGGCTGTCTTATCAAGGAGCACTGATGGATACAGTCATTCCTGCTCTGAGATGAAACTGTTGGGAATCAGGCTCGCAGTCCCTTTGACTCCATCTGCATTGATTAGCTCTCGGGCAGCCTGCCAAGGCACTGTGCTGCCTCTTACCCTCGCCACTGTTAATCTGCCTCAGCGAGGCCTGCAAGCCCTACATAAACTGCAATTTCTCTTCATTAGTGTGATTCTGCCTGCATGAATCTGATAACATATGGGATATTATCATAAAACAGCCTATTTCACCAATTCATTTTCTCCTTTATGAAGATTATGAATGTACTGCAAGTGCATAGGCAGGATAGAACAGAGGAGTCTACTGTACAGTTTAGCTTTGATTCAGTTTCTAAAATGCAGATAGCCTAAGATAGAACTTAAAAAGTTCACATTTCCCAATAATCCTGTGCTAATATATTATAAAAGCTGCTGGCTCTCTCCCCCTGATTTTCTCTAGTTCATTATGGGCTGATCCACACTCCGTGTCACTTGCCTGGATTGAGACTTTAACGACAAACAGAGCTAGCAGATGCCACACAATGGAAAAAATGGGAGCTACAGTAACTGTTTAGTCAACCCTAATCACTGCCACAGTCTGACTAAGCACGAACACGAAACATGATCACAGTTTGACTACGGATTATGTAATTCCAAACATATGCTTTATGCCCCCTCACTTCCTGCCAGTTCCAGATAACGCGAGTCTGTTGGAACGGGCACTTTCTGCACAGCTGAATGAGCACTTTGGCTGGGAACGACACGGATGCAGGTAGATTCCTACCTGCTTCTGAGATTTATTAATTAGCACGTGTCCCCATTTAATGAAGTCTGCGTGCCCTCTGCTGGTACATGCATGCACTCCTAGGAACACCAACACTCATAAATGGAACAGTCTTACACAGAGAGCTGCTGTTGCTCCTCAGACAATGTGCGTGTGCCTGTCCTGGTGTGCTTACACGTGCAATATGGAATAAATTGAAATTAAGATGCCCATTTATGCTAAACAACACAGCTGTTCTGCCCTTAAAACAGTTAGGTTGGGTTTATGCCTCTGTTTTGAGGGCATTTTCTTCTAAAAGGTACCATTCCAATTGCACAGTGCATGTCTCCTGGAGAGGAGATTTTGTATGCACTGATCCCTTAAGGAGTGGGACTAAGCGGATGTTGCAGAGGACAGAGAACACAGAAGCCTGCAGCAACCCCAGACTTGGTCTGAGCTGCCCCCAAGAAAAAGAATAATTCAGCTTTCCAGGATTAATCCATTATAAAATGCTACACTAACTCCTGGCTAATCTGTATCAATTACTGAGTACAGACACATGCTGTAAAGGTCATTTTAATAAGCAGTTCACTCCTTAAATTGCTTCCACTGCCAAACTGAGTCAAGATTGCTAGGGATGATTACTAGGGGATCATTAGCCTAACTCATCTGACAACCTCTTCTGCAGACCCTTCTAACTCTTTATACTGCCAAACAAAAGCAACAGCAGAACCTCAGACTACAGAATGGCTCTTTTTCACAAGGAAACAAACAAAAACCACAGGATGGGCAGGGTGAAAGTGGCATCAAATGAAAATAAATGTGCCCATATATTACCAGCTAGTGCCAGTGCCCAGAGAGGTGCTGATAGTTCCCTTCAGTTGGATGGTTCCAGGAGAAATGGGACATACCCAAGCACCATTCATACATGGTAGTAGACCAGAGGGGAAAAAAACATGTCCCTTTACCCTAAATCTTGACAAAGCCCATGAAAAAAAACCTCGAGAAAAAATATTTTTGTGCCTCACTAATGGCAATTAAAACAATAACAAGAAGAAAGAAGTAAACAGCTGAGTGTGTGGCTGACTTTCTGCCCTGGGAAGTGTGTCAGCAGATCTGCTCCTGGCAGTGCCCAGCAGCACTGGCACAGGTAGCACTGTCGGACTCTGCCACAAGGGTTAACCACTGCCTATCAAAGAGAAGGTGCAGGCATGAATGTCATTGAAAACTGGCTGGCTCAGGGCATATGAAAAGCTGTGTAAATTTTAAATGCTGCTCATGTACAAGACCCAACACTGAGTGTGGACTAGTGACCTATGCCAGGGAGGTTTGCCTGCGAGAGGAACCTATTGCTTAGATGCATATCAAGGACTCCTATCTATTCTTTCCTTTCCTTTCAAACTGAGCAGCAGCTATTGCACAAATGTGTGAGTACAGACCAGTCTAACTGCTGCAGGAGACAGAAATGTCAAACAGGCTGTCAGGAATAGGAATCAGAGTTATATTCAGTCCTGCCCAGATGAAAGCGTAGCACAAAAATTACCTACAGTGGCATCATCTCTATCTTTCTGTAATTTCACTTTATTATTAAACTCCATTCTCACTGCAGTCTCATCCAGACTAGAAGAGGTCACAACCAAACATGGAAGCAAACACGGCATTAAACCCAATTTTATGCCCAATGTACTGCTATTTCATGTCTGTTAAAGTACTCTGATCTGCTTGAGAAAGGAAGAGAGCCAAGAGACAGGTGTAGGCAAACCTTTTTCAAAAGTGCTAAAAAGCATGAGTTTCAAAGCAGAACACAGCTGGAAAGGAGTGAGGAGGCTCGTTAACCCACAGGTACTAATGCATTTTGAAACATGACCCATTTTACAGAGTCAGAGTACAGAAAATGTCCACATTGCAGTTCTAATAAAGCCTGTGACAGCAATAAGGGACACTGAACAGGTACAAGAAGCTGTATGTGTAGGTGAGCAGGAGATGGAGCCAGGCCAAACTTCCTGCCACACACACACACACACACACACACACACGTTATTTTTCCAAATCCAGACACAAGCGTATTTACGTCTATTTCAAGGATGTACACACTGTACTAGAGACGCATGCTCAGTAGCAAGTATCTATCCCTACATGGTCAAATTACCTCCCTACAGCTACTCCTGCTGGCTGGTGATGTCTCTGTTCGAGCTGTTTCACCACCAGTGCTGGCAGCTCCCCACAGCAACAACCCAAACTGCATAAACAACTCATCTACGACTGAAAAACCTCATTCTGTTGTATGTCCTCATTTAGTATTTTGTTGGACTGGAAGAGAAGATCATCTCACTGGCCTCCTGCTCAGAAGATACAAAGGAGACACAAGAGCTAGGAAACTGACTCTCTTTTCATAGATTTTTTAATATTTTTTTAATATATATTTATATGTATAGAAATCATGGGCAGATGTGAAAATTATGCCTGACTCCAGGAACTCTTTTATATATATATATACATATATATATAATATGTATATAAAAGCTGTTGTCCTCCATCAGAAACAAGATGCTGGTCCAGGCAGACCTGTGGCATGTCCCAGTACAGCTGGACTGGTGGAGCAGAGGGAGCAGAGGGCTCTGAGCAGTCACAGTCTCTGCCTTTCCTCCCACACTGCCTGCAGGCACAGCTGCTTGCCCTGCTGAAAGGTGGCTTTCCCACTGGGTGTTTGCAGCAGAACTGTCAGACCAGATTTCTGAACCAAACAGGTCAGCTGCAGGAGCCAGGGCATGAATTTTCCCATCTGGCCAGGATTAAAACCATGTTAGGTGGGTTTCCTGATTTCCTCCTACCATACTTGAAGCTGAGTGCAAAGGAAGAGGAAGGGAAGGAAATAGCATCTTTAGAATGAGGTTAGGTAATAAATATCAAAAACATGATTACAACTTCCAGCCTGTGAGGACATTAGTAAGTATCGTCAAAGAATAAGATCTTGAGGTGCATTTGTGCAGAAGACTGAGCAGGATGGTAGTGGGAGCCCAAGAGACCTTTCTAGTTTGTGGCTACCTTAGCTCCTCATTACTAATGCTCTACTCTGCCTAGTAATGGGTGAACAGTAAGATCTTGGCCAATAGAAATCACCACACTTCAGTTTTAAAGCAGGAAGATACTTATCACTTCTCTGGATCCAGTTCACATCTGGGTATTAAACTCTTCAGATTTATGTTTATAAGGTTGCCTGCCAGGTCTATCTTCATTTCTCCTACATGTCTTGATCAAGGAACAGAGAGTTATATAAGATTGGATTTTATTCTCTTAATCAAAACAAGTATAGAAAAAAGTTCTTCATTCCCTGTGAACAGATCTGGCTCAATTAGTGTCTTCTCACATCTTAATCCTAAGCTTACAGTGACCTTAAAGCTTGGCAGTTTTTATTGTGTGTGTCCTCACTACTAACAACCAGCAGCAACCACAGCATCCACTGCAGAATGAAAGCAAGGAAAAGGTTTCTCTCGTTGGTATTTTAAAAAAAGGAAATAGACTGTTTCAAGATCTTAAGAGCAATTTGTGTACTCAGAGACATCTTAAAAGTTGAAGTGAACTGGGAGTACTCACTAACAGAGACCCATTGATAAGCCCAGAGAATGAAGTCCTGTTCCCATCTAAAGAGCAGATACCCTGCACAGTACAAGTTCTCCCACTTCCACCTCAATCTTGTTCTGACGTCATGTCTAGAACTGAGAAAGTTGCTTAGTCTCCACAGCCATTCAATCATACTATTCTTGGAATTAGATTTGTGCCTTCAGGCCTCAACCAATTCAAGATTCACTTGTATGAAGCATTCATAACACGAGACAGTCCCTGCCCCAAAGAGCTTTCCATATAAATAGCACTTTCTGAAAGCAAAGAGCTCAGAGTGAAGCTTTGCATTTCTGTATCAGCCCGTCCACAAGGATGCTAATTACTGCCAGGATAACTCTGGGTTTATGACGTGAAAATCTTGTCTACTGGGAACCAAGTCTCATATCCAGCAAAGCAGCCATCAGATGATATTAACTATTTTTAGGCTACTTCTGACCTTTCAGAAAGTAAGGACTCTTCAAAAGATGATTAAAATACTATGTGAATTATGCAGAGAGTTGAACAGTCTGAAGAAAATGAAACTTCATTTAGCCTTGCATAATGCCTTTGGTAACACGGTTAGATTCTTTTGGCCCACAACAGTCAGATTTTCCACTGAAGTGTCAGGATGTAAGTTGGGCTTGTTATTGAGTAATAGAGAGGGTTTTCTTATTTGTGCAAACTTCCTAACCTTCAAGAGAACAAAGATTAATCAACAACATTGAAGAGGATGTTGTCATGAGACCCAGTCATAAGATTTGCAGGGACTCCTGCAGGGGCTGCAATCCTGAAAACTGTTTTGGAATAAAATCTGAGAGATGGGAGCACATACAGAAAACATTTTCAAAATAAAATCCAACACAGTTATTGATGATGGACTAAGGGAGGTTCTACCATTGCAGTAAAGATCTGAAGAGCAGAGTTCCAGTGCATGAAAAAGATATTGTGAGGCAGAAAGAAAGGCAGAGGCAGCCACCTGGTTCTCAATTTGGTATCTAAAGGACCCACTGGCTTTCAAAGCAAGTACTCCTCATTTTGAAAATGACTTCTGAAATCACTGCCAGTGCACCTTTACACTGGCTTCTTGTGCTTCAGGCTATTTTTGTGTTAACAGAGAAGTGACGTAAAGGGACATCCCTGCACCTTAAAGTAAGGTACCTAAGGGATTCACAGCTGTGTGGCCAAAACAAGCATCCACATGTACCTGCAGCTGGTGCGTTTCCAAGAAATCAGGGGCAAGATTTCCAAAACTTCGAGATTGCTGACCTCACCCTACTCAATACAGATGCTAAGCAAGCTCTCGAAAATTGCCTCACAGGGTATTTGGGAGGATTTGTAAAGAGGTGGGCTCTGTTATTCACATGCTGTCTTTGCCTGAGGCCACATCCAGTGTTGTCCTTATAACTTAGACTGCAGCTAAAGAGAACTTAGCAAAACTCCCTAATTGAAGACGGGCCAGTGAGTTTCTGAAATTCCTTAACTAGGAAAGAATCCACCTCTCCCGGCTTGTCACACAAGGCAGCCTGAGATAGGGCAGGGACAGCTTGTCAGATCACCTTCTTCTGAGCTGCAAAATGCCTTTAACTATGGCTTACAGTAAAGTACTCAACACTACCTGGAGGTGGTACAGCACTGACAAGCTGAGGAGCTAGGCAAGTTCCAAGCCATGCTCATATTAGAAGATGCCCCCTCACCTCCCTATAAAATCATTGCTTACCTACGAGGCAAAATCCTCAATCATCTGAGGACTTAAACATCTGAAGCCTTGCTGCCAGACCTCTCAAAACAAGGGATAAAAGGAACAAATAGCCAGCGGGAACCATAAAAATCAAGCAGAAGAACTTAAAGAGAGGGTGTCTAGCTGTCTAGACAACCTGGGCTGAGAAAGAGAACCAGGGAGAGCTGGAAGCAGTTGGCTTGTACAGCTGATTGAAGAGCAAGTTCCTGATGAAGAACCAACGGAAGCAGTCACAGGACTAAAAGGCTGGGCTGGATGCAGCAGAGATGGTGCTCCAGCTGGCTTCTGCTGCAGTAAGAGCAGGTAGGTCCAGACCTGCATGTTGTCTGAAAGCAGCACAAGCAGATCAGCCAAGGCCTAAAAGTCCTGGTTTCTCAACTATCCCCAGTAAAAATGAACATGGCACAGGAAAGGATGGTAAAGGCAAGCAAGTGGTCTGTGTGGAATGTTTGTTGAGTTTTCCATGGGCTGTCAGCAGCTCTCTGAGCACTTCAGAGCAGCCATAAAAACAAAAAACAACCAAAAAAAAGGGAGGAAACCAAAAACCACAGGCCAAGCTTAAGGCAAAGCAGTGAGGGCTGAGCACAACAGCCTGCAAAGGGCACCCCTGAGTAGCTGCAAATCACAAAAAATGAAGTGTGAAGAATCAAGACTTGCCTTTGCAGGATCCAGTGGCTGGGGACACGAAGGTGTGCAGGGAGGAAGGGAAGCAGAACCCAGGCTCTGTGCCAACGCAGATAACCAAGGGGACCAGAGGAAGGAAACCACAAAGCTCTGCAGTAAACACAGGGATTAGGAGAGGGGGTAGATGAACCAGTCAGACAAAATAACTGACCCAAAACTCTCATCTCAAAACTCAGATAAGATCTGTGTTTTAAAAATATACAGTGCTTTCTTCTCCTCCCACTTCCTATATATATATATATAGATGTATTTTTTTTTTTTTTTGTTAACACTTTCTGGTTTTGGCCAGGAATGGGTAAGAAAGTGCCAGGATACTGCTAGAAAATCTGTCTGTTCTCACAGTGTTTCTGGACCAATCAGGAGTAGGAGGGAGCTGGACTCTCAAGAGAGAGCCTGTTTCCATTTAATTTCCAGGCCAGTTTTGCAGACTTACAAGGTTAGGGTAAGGTGCCAGACTTCTGGGTGCTGCTGAAAAAAAAAAAACCTTGAGCATTTGGAAACTTTTCTTCTTAGCAGTCAGGAGAAATATTGTAAATACAAAGGGAAGAGTCTTGAAGAAACAATGATGTCACATGAGGAAACATGGAAGTTTAGAGCCTCCCATGCCACCATAACCACCTCTTTTATTCACTCCAAGGCTAGGTCTCTGTTTTTTAAGAAAAGCTATATAAGCCTATTTAAAGCATTAAGTTAAATACAATTCCTGAGTTACACAGTACAAAGCAAAGACTAAATACAAATTATTTCATCAACTGTTTAGTGTCTCTTCCACTTCTTTATTTTACACTTAAAAAAACCTCAAACAAACAGAGAAACACTTATCCTTGTGAGTAGGGAGATGTAGGTAACATCTGGTTAAAATGCCAGAAGATGCCAGAGGGTTTGCCTGGCAAGGGGCCCTTGCAGGCTGCTCACTTACTTGCTAGAATTCCCTGGGGTAGCCGGGGGTGTTTTGGAGAGGCCAGAGAGGAAAAATGTTCAGGGGCTGACGACTGAAAGGCAGGAAAAGCCTCCTTGAGAGCAAGCAGAAGCAAAAGCAAAGCCTTGTGGGAACTGCTGGCGTAGGTGTAACTTGTCAGAGGCTTGGCTTTTCCCGTCCTCCCGTGGCAGCAGAGCCTGAATCAGGGTGTTCTGACTTCCAGCTCAGTCAGGCTCTGCTCTGGCTGCTCCACAGAACAGCTCTGGAAAAAGCCTAAGGAGCCTTGTGATGACTCTCAGTGTCACTGAGCAAACGGTGCTGAACCTGCCACTCAAAGGGCTCGTGGAGTCAGCACAGGAGTTTGTCTGGCTTTTCTTTAGCACTTCCCTGGGGTTAATTCTCAGCCCTTTTGAATGTATTTGTTTTCTTTCAGCATACCAAAGAAACCACTCATTTAAAAATATTTGCTTTAAAAAAAACCTCAACCCATCCATTTTCAAAGGCAAATCATATTTTCTTGAATTCTGGGGAGGGAAGAAGGAAGGATCTTTAGATTTTGAAAGAAACAGTCAGCTTACCTCTACATGCAGTTCAGACCCGTATTTTCAGATTTTTATTCTAATGAAAGAAAGTTACTTCAGCCCAACTCTTTCTCTGCTGCCAGCACCACTTTCAATCCAGAGGAAGCTACACCTATCCCCACTCTGTTTACATAACTGACACATCCAAAGCAGAAGGATTTCAGCAAGATACCAGGCACAGAGCTAGCAAGAGACAGAAAAACAGGATATAAAAGCAACTGCTTGACTTAAGGTAAGTGATGGCCACACATGACACATAAAACCCAAATTTTGACAACTCCAAAATACTTCTCAGCAAAAGCAAATTCAGAATAAGCTTACACTGACCTAATCAAAAGACAGTGGACAGGAAGACTTGTCTTCTCTCCTAATATTGTTTCTAGAGCATATTTAAGAAACAAATATCACACTTCCCACATCCGACTCCACCAGATACAGGAATTTCTCAATTCAACTGAATGTTTCAGAGACTTTCCAAGGTTGGAGAATTCTTGTTAACAGGAGAAATTTCTTTTTAGGTACAACCAGACCTAACAGATGTTCACATTTACACCTGCTTTCCTCACTTTCCTCCCTATATGCATTTTTTCTCATGTTTATTTAGGAATTCTGCTCCCTTCCATCCCTCGGTTAAGACAGGCATCCAGGACTTTCTGTGGTCCAGTGGGTCTTACAAAGCCTCTCTGGAGAATCTCCCTTCTGAAAGATTTTGGCCTGTCTGGCAAGGGCACAAATGCAGATGCAAGGAGCTGCTTTGGAGATCTCTTTGCAGGGATTCAAAACCCGACTGCGGGTGGTCCTGTCATGGGCAGCCTGCTCCAGGTGACCTGCCTGAGCAGGGGTGTTGGATAAGGTCACATCCAGAGCTCCCTTCCAGCCACAACCATCCTGTGATTCTCTGGGTATGAGCCCAGCACTGCGGGTGACAGAGGACAGCAGACATGGAGACAATGCGTTTTATCCACGCATTTTTTCCCATTCTCCTGTCCTCATTTGCCTCTGCACAACCCCGTGCCTCTTTTCCCGTGTTCCCTGCTCTGATGACCAGCCACTTCATTCCCTTTCTCCTTGACAGCGTTTGTCATGTAGGTGAACCTTGAAAACAACTTTGCAACAATTCACCAGGAGTTTCCACTCAGACATGGAAAGCACAGAAAAATCGGTTGGAATTTTGTCAGTCAATATATTTTGGAGACATCCATGGGGAGACTGTCAGGAAGGAAACACTGAAAAGCTAGCAATAGACATGCTGCTTAAAATTCATGTACCTCTCCCAAACCTGGACTTGCTTTCCTAGAAGACATCCTGTATTTATTTTTTAAGAATCTAGAAAAGTTGTGAAAAAACAGCTCATCAAGGCAAAAGACAAGGTGCAACCTCGACTGTGAAACAGCTACAAGATTTCCAGTTGCAAGCACCTCTCAAAATCTTTTTTGAATCACACAAAAAAATCCTACAGGTTTTATTAAAAATTAACAAATCTTATACATATGCCTGATTTATCTACAAAATTATTCTAATTGGAAACAAAGAAAGAGAGAAGGCTAAACATTCATAAATGTTACAGGTAATGGAAATGTGGGCTGTTAATTTTCAGCACTGCACAGATGGTAGGAAAAAAGGGCACCAGTGGATATCCAAAAAACACCATAAATGACATTTAATTTAAGCTTAATAAACGTATTATAATGTTAAAGTAGTCATAATATGCATGAATGCTAAAAGGTGGCCCAGAGCTAGGAGAGGAACCAAGGATGAACCATCTGACGGTATTCATTAATATAAGGTGTCATCTACTAGCTCAAAAGAAAGCATTTTAAAACCCTCCAAAGATACAGAGCATTTTCTAAAAACAACTTTTGAACATCAGCATCTTGGTTTTGAGATAATTCAAACAGCAGCAGCTTCTTTCACCCACTTACTTCTGGGGAGAAGGGCAACTACAAATTATGATATATAAAAATACACGACCTCTTTGATGTTATATGCTGCCAAATAATTACCAGAATCACAAAGCTAGCTTAATGCTAGAATTATTTGGTTGTGTTCAAGCACTGTGGGTTTTAACATTGGCAGAAATGCTCAAGGCCTCCAACTTCCAAAAGTACAATTTTAAGTCATAACCAGTCATTGTAAATTAACATTATGAATGTTATTTGGTTACCCCATAAATTCTTTAGCACTGTAGTATTTTTTTCAGTACACTGAGCTTTGACCTAATGACTACCTTTAGTGACTCAGGAGTGGGGTTTATGTTTGTAGGTGCTGAACTTTAAGGATTCTTTGAACAAAAGCCCTAAGACAGATACAGAATGCATCTAACAATCCACTGGGGAACCCAACAGAGACTCTGATTCTTTAGCCAGTCATGCAGCCGTAGGCTCCAGCAGATATAAGAAAACACCCTAATTATTAAACTTCCCATTCTTCCGAATAATTTAAAATGACGGCGTGAATAACCATTTTGGCTGGTTCAGTAACAACATTTACCTGTCTAGGAAGGGAAGAGTTAATGGACACAGCAGATGATGGACTTTCCCCAGCGCTCCTGGAACCTCAGGGCTGGCAGGCCCTTGCCAGCAGCAGCTGCAGCCTCGCTGCCTGCTCCCAGCTCAGCTGCCACATTTCATGTCAGGACACATGTCCCGACACAGGAACCTCTCCTGGCCCGGCAGCTGTCTCTCGTAATGGATTGCCCAGTTCACTGTTCCACAGACCAGCAGTTTCTCCCTGCTCAAATTCTCCTTGCATACATTCATTCTGTTTATGGTTCTAGTGTGCCCTGGGCATAGAGGGATGGTCCAGTTCCAGGCCACCTCTGCTCAGGTGAGAAACCAGAGTAGTTTTGCTCTGGCATTCAGGCTGGAGACCAGGTAATCCTGTGAGTGAGCTGAACTGGTCACAGTGAGGAGCTTTCAGAGGGAGAGCAGTTATAATTTCATTACAAACTTCAAAATCAATATGGTAAACATGTGCCCAAGTCAAAGACTCCTCTCTGAAGGATAGCACAGATAGCCATCTTCCTAAGTAGATTTTTACTTCCTTTAGTGGAAGCAAAATAGGGTGGCTAAGTGCTGGGACGTGTCTCTGAGTGAATTCGTATTCAGAAATGAGGCTCTTATCTCTGCCATCTCCTCGTTGTGATAGGAGGGGGTAAGCAAAGCCAAGGTTAGATCCTGTTCAGCTCACAATAGCAGCATGTGGTGCCTTTCAGAGCATGAATGCCAGTTTTTTACTGCAGGTGCTCTTGTGGTGTGGCCATGGAAGGAAAGCGATAACTGACATCCTTTCCCATTCAATTTACAGTCAAGAGAGTGTTTGTAATTTAGCAGTTGACTGGCTGAAGCTCAGCCCATATGGTAGCTGTTGTTCGGCAAAGGAAAAAAAAAGTACAGTACTTAAACAGGAAAGAACAGGCAGTCTGTGCATCAACTCCAGGCTTCAAGGGGGTTCTGGCCCAATTTCATTCATATTTAAATGTGCACGTTCACACTGGGGACGGGGACACCGAGCCACATTTCCTAATATTGCAAATCACTGCTTTACTTTAGGGTCTTGTGTGTTATACACAAAGAGGGAAAAAAAAGTGAATGCAGATTTGCATCAGTGTCCCATGAGGAATGCTGAACGTTAGAAGCAAAACCAGCTGGAAAATACATAAAGAGCACAACTGACTCCAGACTGGTTCCTTTTTCAGAATGTTTCTCTCCCATTTGCCTTCAGATCGAAGCTCTAAGAGGCCCTGAAGTCACTGTCTACAGCACCTAATTCTGAACACAAAGAAAACAAAGACAAACTGCCCAGATCATTTTAAATATATCTGTGGGGTGAAATGTAATTCAGAATGGAAATGTCTGGACTTATGAGGAAAAAAAAAAAAATCACTGTTTGTTTCCTTTCAGTCTTTTTAGACAAAGATATGCTGTTACCAGTATTTCCTTAAAAACATTTTAAAAAGTTAAAAGTAGCAAATATGTCCCACAGAACAACAAATTCATAGAATGACATTAAAAACAGTAGAATGATGACTTCAGGTTAGTTTTAGCTTGAGGAGAGAGGAAGGAAGGGAAGGAAGGCAAGGAAGGGAACAAAAAATGATTATTCAAGATTACATATTCATGTTTATCTCTAATTATCCAAGTTTACTACCTTTGAAAAGTAGTTTTGAGCAGCTAAAGTTAGTTACACATCTCACAATATCAATATAAGCACTCTGTTATTCCATACTGGATTTCTGCAGGTTTCATTAGCAAGGTCAGGAGTCAACATTAGTGATTTACAGTCTGCAAAAAGGATGATGTCATTGAAATGTGAAGAAGGTCAGAATCCCCAAAGAGAAATTATCTTAACAGCAGAGTGAGATCATTCCATACACTTATCTGCTCCAAGGGGCAATAATCAAACAGACCCACATGTAAAGCCTAAGCTGAGCATTAGATAAAAGCTACAGAGGCAGTTCTTTCCCAAGGTAATATAGCAGAGTGCTGTAGATTTTGTTCTGAGCTTCACTCATGAAAAAGCTTACTCTGCAAGGGTCCCAATCCCATTTTTTTTTCCCTGAAACATCACATAGAAAATGTTATACACATATGTGAATAAAAGACCTGGTTCCATTTCAAATAGAAGCACTGATACCTACAAGGAACTAAATAATGGGGCTCATTAAAAAAGGAGTCTGCCTTTGACCTTTCATGTAAGGTTTAATATACAGCTTTTCCCTCCACTAAAATTCTACAGGCTGCTCAAGATCCCAGTCTGCACCAAGAACAAAATCCCCCAAAGGCCCTCAACCAGAATAAAGAACTTGAACTTCCCTGATCTACAAGAGCTACAACACTGGCTAACTAATGTTAGCTACCAAGACAAGAAAATAAACGAGTTTATACTATCTGAGAGAACATCCACATTTTTGTTGTTCTACCTTCTGCAACATTTTCCTATGGTTATGGAGGGTGGAAGTTGCTGTGCTGTGGTAAAAAGAAAATCTGTCTCTACAGAACAGAGAGTGTTGCTAATCATCTGCAATAGGAATGAGCAATTCATCAAAAATTAAGTACGTTTAAGATGAATTTGTAACCAAGGTCTCTTATTTAGAAGTGGTGTCAAGTTGTTAGCTCGCCTCTTTCATCTCAAATAAATATAAATTGCCAAAGTTCAGTGCTTCTGAAGTGAAAAAGATGTCCTATCAGTACATTTAACGAAGAATTGCAATTGTGCTCCCACATGAGAGAAGCAGCTTCCTGGACGTGGGTGTTTCATTTAAACTTTTAAGAGGACATCAAAACACATTTACATGAATATAGATCAGTGCTTCCGCTGGGTGATTTAAATGCATCTTACAGCTGTGGAGAACAATTTTCTCAGTATTCAAAACATCCTTCTTAAGAAGAGGAATTATTAACTTATTTCTTTCTTTTTATACACATCGATAAAATCAGTCCCACCTCTGAACCCCCGTATTTTCTTAGCAGCAACCCTCATGCTCCTTCTGTTTGCCCTGTCCCAGAACTCCAGTACTTTTGCCTGGCAAACACTCCGTGGCACACTGAGCTCAGGGTGGGTGCTCAGTGGCAGACACGCTTCACACCCAAGCCCACATGAAGCTATCACATATCCCAGCCCAGAAATCCTGAGTTTGTAAAATCAGGTCTTTGCACTACTGACTAACATGGGTGTGCTGGAAGAACGACCATCATGAGGAAACCATCATCTATGAAACCTGCTGACTCCGGGTGTGTCTTCTAGAACACCAGGATGATTTATTTTTATTTTCTTTTGAACAAACAAAGAAAACCCAAGCTGTTTCTTTAGCTGGAATGCAAGTGTAGAAAATCAGTTTTGGACTTCTTCCCTGGGTAGTTCAATGTTTGCTCACTTTGCAGCTCATCTGTGTGGGTGAGGGCAGTGATGCATCCCTATCAGCTGATCTCGGGAATGTGATCCATTAGAGAACCATCCTGCCCTGAGGGACCCAACAGAGGGTATGTATGGAAGGCTGCATGAGTTAATGCTGCACAGACCGGTAATGACTTCTGATTAGATAATATAATACACCCCTGAGCAATCAGCACAGAAAAAACACCCCAGATTCTGCCACCAGTGCCTCCACTGCTACACGATTCACAAATCATGCACTTCACTTCCCCCAAGTACGCGTTTCATTTTTTAATGTCGTACAGCAAAATATGTGGTGTTCAGAAAGACATTTGCCAGGGCAGAATGAGAAGAGAAAAATACATTTTTTTACTGACTTGGTGAGTTCCTGGGATGTTCTCCCCTATTTTTACATCTCAAAAGAAAAGCAGCATGCTCTTTGGGAGCGTCACTGGAAGTCAGTGATAAGTACCAGCATCAGAAAAGGAAATATAGCACAACAGAGGAAGCCCCCATCTTTGCCTTGAAAATGTATCTATAATTCATAAGATTTGGTTAAATCCATGGAGTAAAAGGGATAGAAAATAAACTAGCTCCCTTACTTTGCTGTAATTCCAAAAAGAAGCTTTTTAGAGTATAAAAACATAAAACCAAAATAGCTCAAAGTCATGGAAAATATCTTGATTTCAAAATTAACAAATGTTGCAATATTTCAATCTCTTAAGTATCGGGAAGTCATTATTTCTAACCTCCTCTGTAACAACTCCATCAACCTTTACAAAATAATGTTTCTTGTAGCAAAAAGGCCTTTGAACATACCAAATTCTTATTTTCTCTTCTATAATCTTACCTCTGGCTGCACAACTCTCAAAAGTGAAGTTTGCCCGTTTATCCAGTAATCATCTTTCTTCAGCCCTGATAACTACTTCATCTACAACAGCATTTATTGTCAACAAAAGCAGAGTGAAAAGCTTATTCAATGACTTTTTTTGCCATTTCATTACTTATTCAGGATGATTAAATCTGATCTGGAATAATTTCAAATTGATTTTTACATCTGAAATATCAAACACAACAACTTGCCATTTCTCTCCCTTTTGTTGGAGCGCTGAATAATTATGTTATGCAAGATTTAAACATTTAACTTTTCTCTCTGGGAAAAGAAGACTGGTCCATTCAGGAGCCTGTGAGAGGAGCAGAGCTCCAGTTCAGTTTGCAGCCCCATCTGGCACCCCTTGCCCAGACCCACAGAGATTTCAGACTGAGCACTTCAAGGAAGGGATGACTTGAGACTTCTCCAGTAAAAGCACAGCACACACACACTGGTTTGCGCTGAGTCAGACTGGGGGCTAAGGGAGGGCTGCATCACAAGAAAATCTTCAAAAAGTGAAATCCAAGGTGTAAAAATGAAAATAGAACAAACTTTTCTTTAAACATTTACTCTGATAAAAAGCAGGGGTAACTCAGCATACATTGAGCAAACAGGGAAGAATCAAGACTGGCACTCCCCCCCTCAACAGCTCAATATTTTAGCAGATTTACTGTCAGCCTCCAGCCCTTCTGCTTTGGATCATGCAGACTCAGATCAAGAATTAGATCTAGGGAAAAAGGCATCTGTTCAGGGACTATCAGCAGCTTTTTGTTTTATAAAGTGACCAAAGTTTCCAAAGGATGCAACATCTTTTCTTTTTCAGTAAGGATTTTGTAAGAAGCTTATCTGCAATGAAAATAACACACCACCACTTTATAAAAAGTATTACAAAAGTAATTTTTACAGTTACAGGAAAAGACCACAACACAGACATTAAGAGTCTGTCCCTCAAAACCACAGGTCTTTCATTTACTTGGTGGTTTGGGATTTTTTGTTTGTTGTTTTTAAAGTAAAATACTATATTTGGGGGTTCTTGTGTGCATTTGTTTTTTCTGCCATCATAGTGAAGCTGCAAACATTTTCATGTTTTCCTCTAATTTGGTGCCAACATCAAACTGGAAACTTTTTTTTTTTTTTAAATGAAAACCGAGATTCTGATGAAATACAAGACCTGTGGTTTTTAGGAAAAACAAAGTATCACAAGAATATGTCATAAAAAACACAGAGTTGGCAACAGTAACAATCCTATGTACAGTAGCCTGCTATTTATAGGTGCACTCACAAGTCTGCAGACACATTTCTGCTCTCCAGTAACAAACCTAAGAAGAAAAAAGGCTTCGCAACAATTATCACAGATACCTGTCACTTTTTAAGTCAAGAACAAAATGAAAGTGGCACAAAACCCAGGTCCTCATCTGGCAGAAATCAAACAGGACTCAACTGCAGTCACATAAACAACAAATTACACAAAATGAGATTCTGGTCCTAAAACTCTCTGAGTCCTAAAAGCCAAAGGCTCGGCTGTACTACAAAGGGCACTTGCATGCAACGGGCAGCAAGGGGAGGGATATAAATTCCTGTATATATCCAAGGGGTCCCTCTGCCACACCAAGGCCAGAGCCACAGCAGTCCATGGCTGCACTGAGGGGTGTTTCTGACACTGCACATGTGATTTTCGTACTCTGCAGTGACTCTGTCAACTGCTCAGTAACTTCCTTCACTGAACAGCTCCTTTGTTCCTTACAAGCTGAGGTTTAAGTTAACATCCACCTCCAGCTCTTCTGGACCCTGTTTTCCTGTGGCTGCCTGCTCACAGGACACTCTCTGGGTTAGCACAACCCCACAGCATGGACTGGAGAATGTGGCTCTTTTTTTGATTGTCTGATTCGAACATAATATGACAACGACATTGCTCAAGTCCAAACTCCTAACGTCAATACTAAATCTGTTTATGCACAAAAGCAAGGAAACCTTTCGGACATATTCAGAAAATGCAGCTGTTTGACTTTTTTTTAGTTACCTATGAAGAAATGCATAGCTTAATTCTTCCTGACCAGAGAAATGTGTTGCCTGCAAGCTCCAGACCAAAAGCAGAGCTCAGCTTGTCAGCCACCAACTCTTTGTCTACATAGTTCAGTAACTGTGACACTGTGATGTTAATCACAGTTTTAGTATTTTCTCTTTGGCTTAGAAGAAATGATGCTGATAAGCTCAAGTACAAGTGACAGCTATCAGAGAGCAGGATGGTTACTGTACTTCCATTTTCTATCGCCCAAACTCTGCCAGCCCAGGTTAGCAGAGGCTTCTTCATGTGCTCTGGGGTGCTCAGCCAAGAATCACAGGAACAAAAGAACAATTAAGGAATTTCCCTTACAGTATTCTCTTACTTGAGAAAGAGTAAGCTCTGTAATTTCAGGATGTTGGGCCTCCCACCCTCAGGCAGTCTCATAACTGCATCCCCAGTGGATCTCAGAACACCAACCCTGCAAAATATACTTCCATTTAGTTCTTCACGTTCCACCTGCCCCAGCAACAAGATTCAACAGAAGCCACGATTCACTGGGAGGTCCTGGGAGATAAGGGACTAAAAATGTTATTTAGAGCTGCTTTCTGCAGTCAGCGTACTGGTACCTGGGGAATTGCTGCTGCTGGGAATGCACAGGTCCCTTCCACCATGCTCCCTGAAACGATGAGCCTGCCACAGTCTTTTTATTGAAATTACAGGACAGCAAAGGAGACAGAGGCTTGTTTCTTCACGCAGTCCTTTGCAGCAGCAAGGCTACACAGAAGGGCTGCTCTGACTGGTAATACACTCTGCCTGTCAAGGCAGCCTATCTTCCATGGAGCACGCTTGCATGCTATCTATTACTGAACACTTCTAGAGCACAAAGCAATCTCATTATGCAATGAAAACGATTCCTATAAAGGCATCTATGCAAGTGTGATGGGTTTTTTTCCACAACATTTTTACATTTCTCTTCCAGCCTTCCCCTTTCTCACCAGTTGCAGTCGAACTACTCGCTGGCCTTGATGCTTACAATGTTGGATGTGATTGGAACAGACTAGACATTGTTTTAACACAGGAAGGTTAATTTAAAATAACCTTCCTAAGCTGTTCATACTGCAAGACAGCAACATTACAAGGAGAAGACATGGATTCATAAATAGGATCAGCTTTCAATCCTCAGAGCAGTGGTAGCAGCACTTGCCATGAACACTCTGTGCCGAGTCTCCAGGGGAAGCGCAGCTTCAGCTGCCGCTTACACAGCTCCTTCTGTCCGTCATGCACACAAGCAGTGCCAGGTTTTCCTACTGAAGAGCCTTGCTCTCGATCTCCTAAAGGTAAATGCTACCACGACAAGAGATGAAAGGCAGAAAATGCTCCATAGGATGCCTGCTACTGTATTTCAGCACCAGTTGGCTTTTGATGTATCTGTATCCCCCAGCAAATGAACCAGCCTTTGAAATCAGGTTGATTGTTATACAATCATCATTTAAAGGAGCCTTAGAAAGATTTAAGAAAAAAACCCAGGACTTACAGTCACACACATGTATTAGAGGCAACCAGAAACCACTACTTAAAGGCTGTATCAGTCCTGCCATAAAATTTTTTTGAGGGATTTTTGTCATCTCAGTCTCTACTCCCACATGACTGACCTTGACTTTGCATCCTCCCCTTTGAACAAAGCAGGAATAATATCTCAGAGTGCTCAGGAGGTAAGTCTAGCCAAAAAGTTACGCTGCCTTCAGATGAAGCAAAGGATTAGAATTCCTGAAACTGTCATGGACTTTGTCAAGGCCTTTTTAAGCATAATTAAATCTGCCTCTTCCTCATGATCAACCTTCTTCCAGGTCCACAAAGACAGCATTTAGGCAGCGTTGCATGATGGCCACGCCAAACTAATTTCTTGAATCCTACAATGAAAAGAGCATTGAATGTTCTGTTTTCCAAACACCATAAAAACATCACACCGAGTTAAGAAGGCTGGGCATCATTTTTTACTACCCCTCTGAAAAGCCTGTTGCTTACTCCACAGCCACCTTTTTAGATTAACACTGCGGGCTTTTTCTTCTATTTTAAACAGATTATGCTCCAGAATTACTGTTTTCATGGAAATATGGCAGAGGGGACAATGAACCATATAACTGTCATGGAATCATCCCTAAAGCCCAGAAGTTTCTTAAGGCTTGTCTCTAACTCTGAGGCCTCTTCTACAGCAAAAAAGAAGACAAAATATTCCAGGGTAGCAGTTCACACTGGCATAAATCATTCAGAAAGTAGTGATATAACAGTGATTTATTCATTACCTTACTTATTACAGTGTAAAAGAACCAAGAAAAATTCTAGAAAGAGCTCTCCACAGATGGGAAAAAGCTAGAACTGAACTGGTGATGATGATCAATCTGCCTCCCATTTGTAATTCCACCTGAGAAGATGCAGATTTTAGCTGTGCTCTGTGGCCACTTCATGAAAAAATACTGTAACAGTACTGAATCCCCCTCCTCCTCAGGGGGTAGCAAACCTGTGTGAGCATGTAGGAAATGCAGGGCTTCTGACTAAAGTTTTATTTTTGCTGCGTGGGCAAAGCATTATTTATTGTTACCCTTTTACACCAGCAGCTTTTCTGGGGAAAAAAAAAAATGGATCCAGGTATCTCACTGGAGAACAGTGAGACATGTCACTTTGTAAGGGTGAAGGACAAGGCTTTTACAAGGCCATGAAAAATGCTAACAGGAAAACACTATTGAATTTTGCTTTTTTTTTTTTTTTTTTGGTTCA
>VZTF01003765.1:1263351-1330014 GCA_013397755.1 Cnemophilus loriae | reverse complement strand
TTTTTTTTTTTTTTGGTTCAAATTCCAGAATCAGCAAGTCTTTGCAAAGATAAGCAGTTTCAGTAAAAAGAAGTAAGATGATAATAAAAATATTCCTCTAAAGAATCAGTGGGGTGTTACACAGTTGGATCTTTGGTAAAATAGGAAATGAAGGAGGAGGGACGAGGGGAAGAAAGGATAAATTAACAAATAAATAAATAAATAAATAAATAAATAAAGCTCCTGTAGGAAAACAGCATCTGTTGAAATAGAAAATATCTGTCAAACAGCCCAAACCACACTATTTCATGGTACCTATTTTTTCCTCCTGTTAGTCATGGTTTGCAGGAGTTTTATAACCATGGAATGATACAGCTGTAAAAAACCAAAACCTTTTCAGTTTATTAATAGATGCTATAAAAATAAATACTAATTTTTATCTTATCTACTTTTGAGTAGATCCAAAGTAGCATGAAACAAATCAAAAAGCACACACTCACAACAGAGGATATGACTAAGCCACATCAAGTAGACAAGAGACCAAACTTCACATACGCTGCTAAATCAAATTGCTATTTACATGTAAATATTTTATCTTGCACATAAACTATTTGTCTCAACACCAGTAAGATCAGCGAGGCCTACACAGACAACTCACGTTAGCACTATAAGTATTTTCCTTCTCAGGGCTGTACTGAAGCAGCACACCACAGATACTGCAAATTTGAGGAGTAAAGCTGGTGAAGAATAACACAATATGAAAAGTACACACTTTTTATCATTGTCCCAACATATCTAGGTATGGTTTAAAATAAGAGATTCTACTCCAAGGACCAATTTCAAAACATTTTATGAATATCAAAGGACTATGTGCCAACATTACAACAGGTACTAAAAAGCCCTTCCCCCTGTTTCCACGACTGTCCTTATCCTATACACGATGCAACAAAGAAAATTACACTCTCTTGCCTAGTTTCAACTCTTGAGTTTTCACAGGCAGTCTGGTACGAACAAGAACCTAAATGAATCAGAAGCTATGTGAGAATTCAAACTATGCATTAAAAAAAAAAAAAAAATGGTGCCGACAAAATAATCCAGCTCGTTCACATCCTCTCCTTCACATGCTCTTCTGTTTCTGCCTCCAAAGCAAACTAAGGAAGAAGCACAGAAAAGTTTACACAGCATTCTGAACCAAACTGAAGTTAGAACGGAGAAACCCTAACAGAAGAAGGAAAACTATCTGATACCTTGCCCAAAGAATTTAGGTTGGTATGATCAGGGCCAGGAGAAAAGTCACTTCAGTTCCCAATTCGAGTTCTGCTGCCAAGTCACACTGTGGGAGGTTTTAAGCAGACCTGCAAGCTTCTAGTTCCATCTGTAAATGGCACTTGTCTGGCACTAGGTTTAAAAATGAAAAGACGCTTCAGACAGATATATTTGAGGAAGCCCTCTCTAATCAAGAGTGCTGTTTTACTTCCAGAGTTTTCAAGTACAATGTACTTTACTTCCTGCATAAAGTATAGGAAGAAAATTGATGTCCAGTTTCTCATTTATATTGGAGATACTCCCCTCACCCAGTCTGTGGAAACTGAACTTTTTAATAAAGTGTGTTCTAAGGAGGGAAAGAAAGACAAATCTTGCTCGGTTTTTTGCAGTGATCAGTCTTCCACATATGCTATTTTTGTCCTCTGATTTAAAGAAGATATATTACTGCTTTAGAGAACTGCTTACAAGAGGAATGGAGTAAAACAAATAGTTTAGAAATTCCTAATAGGCTTACATGTTTGCATATAGGTAACTATGGAAAGTATGGCTAAGAAACAAATACATAACAGAAATTAATTTAAAAAACAGTCAAAACCATTAAAGAGCTAAATTCAGTGCATGGTTTATTTGCAAGAAGCTAGCTAACCAGCTCTTACTTTAACTACGTGTGACAAATCAGAAAGAAACAAATCAAATTACGAGTTCCTAATCCTTGTGACAGAACATTCAATAGGCCATTAAATTTTAAAAATTGAGACCAATTGCAACAAAAATGGCTCTATTTTATTTCAATAAATAAACTATCTTCTCTGTACAAAAGTTGGAAAGGCTTAAGTTTATTAAAACATAAGCCACAGACAAAGCCTGTAAGAAAAATGGTATCAAAGAACAAAGTCCAAATGAAATTTTGCATCTGCTGCATATAAAATACTCCACTCTCACTTAGCTGAGTCAGGAGAGAAAGGGGGCAGACACAGCTACTTATTTCTGCTGAGAGTTCTTTGCTTCTCAGCGTGCTCCACGATTTTTTCTTCCACATACAGCCCCTTTCTCTTTCTCACTGCATTCATGTACTTGCGGGCCTGGTTCTCCGAGTCTGCCTTCTCCCCAAAGTGCAAATATTCCTCCTCAGTCGTTGGGACCCAGAACGGGTCGCTTGAAATGATCTACAAAGAGAAACAAACAAAAAAAGAGTAAAGTAGTACAAAAGTTTATTAGCATATTTCAAATAATCAGCTGCTGAAGTAAAGAAACGGAAGTAGAGCAGATCAAGTTGTCTGGAAAGCCTGCAATTAGCTATTGAAGCAGAAAACAAGAGTTAAGACACACTCTGCAGCTCTTGCCCTAGGAAGCCCACAAGAACTTTTCAAATTCAGCTGCAATTATCTGTGTAGGTTTTTTTTAAAGCAATTTTAATTGCCCATCACCAAACAGCACCAAATAACGTTCAGAAAATTCTCAATTTTCAAGAAGGAACTCCTTATTTAGAATATTATCGCACTACAATTTTATTAGAATTTGTCAGAACTGAAGATTTCTGCTCATTTCTGTGCCCTATGTTTTCCAATCCCAATCCCCAGTAGGACAGATGGCTTAAAAATCACTGTTTCTGGTTCTAACATATTTAGCAGAGCTGTTCTTGCAGCTTTGTAGCCCTCTTCTAGAACAGATTTCAGCTCTAATATGATCAGAGAATAACTGGACATGCCCTTATCCCCAGTTCATGCTATACACCCCACACTTCTGGGACTACCATAGAGGGTATTACAAAGAACCCTAACATTAGGAAGGGATGGAATTGACCATATTGTGTTACACAGGTTCTACTGCAAATTTCAAAAATACTTGTTTTACTTGATTGTAGATTTCCTCACAAGATGCAGTTACAGGTAATATATTTTTACTAAAAAAAACCAAAGGTGATACCGTATTCATTTCTTACACAAAATCCTCATGGAAAAAGCAGTACAGACAAGTATTAGTTAACACAAGAATCACGACAGTTATAACAACTGAGCATATTACTCTCTAATAATTTCTAAAATATTAGCACTAGCACTAATAACTGACAGAGAGAACAAATTTCCCTAAATGACCGATTTTAGCTTAATGTTATAAAACTTTTCTACCATTACAAACTTCTTCTTCTGACAAAGCCTTTCAATTGCCATATGGCACTTCAACCTAAGCAAAATTTCCTAAAGTTCAGGTTACACAAAGTAGCAAGAAGAGGAATTAAAAAATGATGACTGAAGATGGACTGTTTTCCCCAGAAACATCGACAATTGTGGAATCCTAATTTAATACCTCATCTTAAATAATTCCTGACACAACCACATAAATTACACTTTACGGGGAGTTAGGAGAATTACTACAGCGGTCTAGTTTGTATTAGGCAATACTTTAGGTTCAATCTTGCAAAAATGGGATGTAAAGCTAAACCAACAAAACAGTTCTAGTTTGCTACAGTTAAGCACATGCATAGACTTGTAAATTAAGTGGGTATTACTCGTGCTGAAAGTGACAGCCAATCTCAGTTATTTACACAGGAAATGACTATGCACAGGGTTGTCTGGCTGAAAACCAAAAGCAAGTAGAGCTCAGAAATAAACAGTGTCAAACTCAGCTTTCCAAATTTTTCTGTGTTTATTTTCACCATAAACGTAAGGACTGTCTAACCACAGAAGAATCTGCCTGAGTCATACCCACTCTGATGTCTTGCACAGGGCCTTATAACCGATGCACAGAAACTTTAAGGTGATTCCTTGACACCTTACATCAGTAAAAAAAAGAATGGTCCCCACTCTACGAGAGTTTGAAAGTTTTACCGTTATTTTATGCGCTGGAAATACAGAAAAAGGGCAGTGAAGATTGCATGCTGACTTGATGAAGTAATAGTGATGCTCAACCTGAACGTCTTAATGATGTAAAGCTACCAGGGACTTCCCCTTCACGATCTGCCTAAAGAGCTGAACAAACAAAAATTTCCAAGTCTAAGAACACACGAAGAAGAAAAGGTGATTCATGCGCAGTGGATTTGGTTCAGACTGTACTACTGAGGGAGGTTATACAGCTATGACCTGGTAAGGTAAAGACTGTTACTGTGCCCTTTCACGACATTTCTTTTTTAAATTGGCAAGAAATATAACACCAAGAAATTATGCCCAGAGAGAAGCAGCGAGACAGCGGTTCTTGAAGAATGAATATAACAGGAGTCCAAAAGTATACAAAATTGAACTTACAGACCTAATCTACCTGTAAATATTTAGATACTGTAGTGATGGATGTTTAATAAAATCCCCAGGTTTGACAGACTGGCTCTTTCAATAATTGATGAAAGACTTGCTCTACTGAAGTTTTGCCCTGGATATTTCTTCCACTGACAAGAACTCTTTATGCTTCAACAGGTCTCAGGAAACTCAGCCTAACAGCAGGTTTAAATGCACTATTTAGTATTTATTAGACAGCAAGGGTGAACCTACTGCAGCACAGCATTACAGAATCCTGAGTGAACCTTGCAGTGCTATATGATGCAGAGCAGTGCTATATGATGCAGAGCAGTGCTGTAAAGAGGTTAATTAGGTTTCAAAGAACTACCTCAGGAGCTAGCTTGGCTTCTCAGCCTGTTTAAATAAATTCAGCCACTACACACTGGTTCTAGAGCAAGATCTGGTGGCATCAGGAAATTTCTGTTAGAGGACCACGCCTACCTAAATGGTGCAGATACACTACAAAAGATGAATTAATCAGCACATGTGTTACCATGCCGTGGTAAGCAATGGGAAAGAGGAAGCTGGATCTGCTGAGTCAGCTGGAACCTGGGCCATTATCTGTGCATCCCCTTTAAGAAGTCACTGTAACTCTATTATGACACACAGGGGTGTTTGTTACTGCCACAGTGACCCAAACAAAAAAGTAGGAAGTTCTTCTGTTTCAAAAGTTCTGATTCTGTGAGTGAAAGCAAGGGCACAAACTAGACTGTTCCTCTTTATTCATATCATATTAATGAATCAAGGCAAATGCATATAGCAGGTGGCATCCACCACTCCCCATGCTCTGTTAATACAGTGCAAGCAAGCAAAAGGAGAACGGTCTCAAAGCATTGTCATCAATTTCTTTACAATATGAACTGTCAGAATGGTGGGTCTGGGTTTCCTGGAATCAGAGCTAAGAAGCTTTTTAGGTCCTGAGGTATTGTTTGTATTCATGGGAACCACACAGGGATGATTCTGGAATTTGTAACAGAAATTAAGTTTTCGTCTGGATGAAGCCCTCGGTGATGAAATAGATTCTAAATGGACCATTCCTTCTGGAATATGGTATAGTTATTTCACAGAGGGCATTTACTGTGGATCCTGAAAGAGCCACAGGATCAAAGCAGAAAAGACACCCAGAAACATTATTTGTTCTATGCTGCATGCCACTTTTAATTTAAAATTATTTAAATGTTTCCATATACTACTTTTTCAGTACAAAACTAAAACACATAGCCCAAGACTCCTCTTAAAATCAGAAATGTGACAGCATCTTGACAACACGTTTTCAAAAGGTTACATTCCTAAACAAAAACTTCAATCAAAAGAGAACTGGACATTCAAAATAATATGCCTTCCACAGATGAAAAATCTTTAAGTGACTGAAGCAATTCAGTTAACCTTCTATCAAAGGTCTGCCTCTCTCTCTCTCTGCCTGTGTGCTGTGTGTGTCTGGGAACCACTGAGCAGGGGGGACAAGAAAATTACCACAGCCAAACCTTATGTCGCAAGTATAACAGACAGAAGATGTCAAGAGGCACTGATATTAGGAATAAGACTCTGTAAAACCAATGATATTATGGTATTGTTAGCATTATGATAAAGTACATTTTAAAATACCACCATACTGCGTGTGACTTGGTAACTAGAAAATTCAGCACACCTTTTCTCCAGGAATTTTTCTAGGACTTGGGAATTTTTCTTGTTAACAGCATGATCTAGCCAGTGGGCTATGCCTATTTATTACTCAACACCAGAATTCTCTGACAGGGACAACGTCGGCCTTAACTGCAAACAGCCCAGCAAACATATGATTACTCCTCCAACTGCACACGACAAAGTGCTTCCTCCTTAAAACAACTGAGTATTTCTATATATCTGCAAGGCTCTTCTGAAAGACATTTCTTTTAAAAAGTGAACTACAAATCAAGATCCGTGCAGTGGATCACTGGACCAGCGTTATTCTACAAGAAAACAAGGATTTTCTCTAAATGCGGCCATATAAAATGCAACACAGGAAAATGAACCAGTGCACAGGAACTGATATAGTTCTTAAATATGTTACTGCAAACACAATGCCTAAGTGATGGAAATGTTCCTGTTAAAGAAACATTGAAATTAAGGAACATTTTAAATTAGTCTTCATTGATTTACTTTCCAGAAGTCTTGGGTGATATAATTTGTTTAAAGTATGACTATAAGCACATTTCAAGAGCATTTACCCATAGAATTCCATTATGCTTAAAAGAAAAATAAAAACCCCAGTCAAATGCATGAAGTGTGTCCCATCGCTCACTGCAGAACTATAAGCCCACTCTAGGTATAAATAAAACACTGTTTATAATGTAGTCAACTGGGATTAGGTATTTCAAAAGAAGTTAATAGATTACTTCAAATATTGTAAGTGAAGGGTATTCTTTAGAAGAAGAAACCATTCTAAAGCAAGATGTTTCATTAAATATAACAACTATTCAAACCAACACACTCAAACAATGAAGTCTCATAAGACTTGTTTAGTAAGAGCATGCAGAGTAGCACAGGCAAAGCAGATGTCACTCTCTTTTAGCCTAACAACTACACATGAATTATTCAAGCTATAAAGCTATCTTTATGAGAGACATAATCTGAATACCTGTAATAATAATCAATAAAAATAGAAATACTATGAGCCTACTATGTTAATACTGGTAGATGATAGAATGTGTACTAATCCTGCAAATGATTATGTAAGCTAATCAAACTTTTCAGTAAGACATGAGTTAGAGCAGACCACTTGCAATTCAAGAGGACTTGGAATTTTAAGCCTTAATTTGAGGATGATTTATTATTTGCATTTCAGTGTCACCCAGATGGCTCCAATAGTCATCTTGGTCCCATTGTCTAGGGTATTTCACAAAATGATGGTAAGAAACAGTTTCTGCCTAAGGCAGCCTAATTATGCAAAACAAGGTTGAGAGAAGCATCAAAAGCAAACAGAAGGGATCTGCCTAGTTCATCCAAAAGGTCAGGCAGATTTGGGAACACAGCCATGCTCCTGGTGGCATTTCCCCTACTGGTCCTTACTGTCTGATGAAGCGAAAAAATTTCTTTTGAGCCAAATATCATCAATGTGGAAAATACTTTAGCTGGACCATGAATAAAGAGTAGTCTTACACTGTCTGATGGAGATTTTAAGACCAGCAAGCAACATTATGGCCTTTGTGAACTGCTTAATAAGAAATCTCAAAAAACACTAAATTCAGTGTGACTGGGCACTACCACTAGCAGCTGTCAGCACACCAGGAAAAACATTATGCCAGAAGTTCTTTTTTTCTGTTAAAAGAAAAAATTAAAAATCAAAAGAACTATTATGCACAATTTCAAAGATGATACAGGCTCAGAAGAAAGGATCAGAATCCTTTCTACCTTTGAAAACTTGATGGCAGAAAGATATTTCAAGAGCATTTACAGTTCAAGTGGTGTCTATCACCTAGTAATGACAATGACATAGACACAGACTATGCACCTGAAAAAGGTACAGCTGATATGCACATCTGAGATGTCTGAAGTGGCCCTGAGAAACAAAAAGTTTTAGAGTAAACTTACTTTCAGGTAAAAGAGCAGAACCTTGCAGAAGTGTATGTGAACAGTTACCTGCTGTTTTCCAAGAAAACCGTATGGTAATATGCTGGGTGATGCTGCACCAGTGGTTCTGCACTGAGCACAAGCAAATTCAAGGCCACTTGGGTACTGGCAGTGTGCCTCCAGAGCAGAGAATACCCTACACGAATGTACTGGGTGTGTAGATACCCTGCAAGTAAAAGGAGCATCCAAAAGTATCCCGTAATTCAGAGCTTCCATTCACAATATGTAATGGGGACTGCCAAGGCCTTAAAATGCCTGGTTAGCTATCAGAACATACAAGAACTCCTCTTTCAAGAAATATTGTAATAATGAACATTTACACAGTTAGTTATAAAATAAACTCATACAAGTTTATTTTGGCTCAGGAGCATCATCCTTGTTTGTGTCTCAAACAGTGACAGCTAAGCTTTAGCCTTGACTGCAGCCAGTAGCTGCAAACAGGAATTTGGAATTGGTAGTTGGAAATAAAAAAGGGAGTTGTGTGGCTCTACTGCTACATTTTTTCCTATTACTTAAGAAACATGTATTGAGAAAGAGAATTAAAGCCACACCCCTACCACTTTTATTTACTGTTTCAATTAGCTTCAGATGTCCTTGCCAAAACAATGAGCTTTTCATATTTGAAAGGTTCCAGGTTACTCCTCGAATTCATCTATGTGCCTAAACTGTCACTGGTGCAATAATGTATGTAAAGTTACAGTTCAAGCCTAGAATAGATTCTCTCTCATTACCTCAGCCTGCTTCCTGTTTAATGCAAGCCTAACAATCTCATCCAGCAACTTCTATATTAAGCCTCATCTTCTGAACTGTAAAATGACTTACAATTCAAAAGGCATGAATTAAAATTCAGAATATAAAACTTCCACATTCAGAAGTCTCATATTCCTAGCAATTCTTACACACAGTCCTCCTCTTACCTTTCTCCAGAGCCCTGAGGCACGTTCTAGGCATTATTCTACTTAGAAGGGATAATGAAAAAGAATTCCGATTAAATGTGTTTACAGTTCACTCATGCCCCCTCAAGAATAAAAGTGTGTTTAACAGCCAATCTCCGTGCAATTTCAAAGATGTGATTTAACAGGAATACTATGCATTTCACAACTTTGCAACTAGTAGATGTCTTTGACAATTCTTGCTGAAAATTCAATCAGCATCTGAACAGAGCCACATGTATTATTTTTTTTACTTATAACACAGATTTCCCAAATGGGATGAGAGTTCCATTATTCTAAGGATTGTGCAAGCACAAGTACCTTCTTGTTCAAAAACCTTATGATTAAGATAAAATAACATGACTGAGTAAAACATTCAACTGAAAAGAATTGACAACAAAGGATAGAGGCTCAAACAAAAACATACATTAACTGAAGGTGTATTATTAATTCAAGGTTTAAAAAAATACAACTACTTCATAATTATCCCAAAGTTAAAAATTTTAAACTAACAATTTAATAGGAAAGTTTATACTGAAATTAAGAAATTCTTGCCAAGTAAACCCAATACACCTAGTATTTGCCTAACTTTTAAAATTAGTTTGTTTAAGCTGGGACTAAACTGAAAGCTCCCACTAATGGTTACTTGGTGCTGTCCTTTACAGGCAGGAATAAATTGCATTAGCATGCCAGAAGAAATTAATAAAAAAGGAGTATCTGACAAGAGCTCGATATATGTATTGCTTTATCCCTTGGGGCTGGAGCAATCTGAACTACACAAAATACATTCATTCACTGAATAATAAAACAAAGGCAATATCGTTTCCACAGAGACCAAAATGGCTTCATTTAAACGTGAGCTCTATCACTGACCTTCCTGTGTTTAGAGTCTACAAATCACGTTACTGAAATATAATAGAAGAGTGAACTCAAAATTAAATTCTTTAAACATACTCTATGCATGTGATTTCCATGAGATTAAGTGTTTGGAAGTTTAAAAATCCTCCTAAACTGTCTATTTCACTTTGTGTAAAATGGGGTTAACAACACAGTAGAGGGATTTTGTGTAGACAAATACATGTCCCAGGTACTCAGCTGAGCACACTGAGAAACCACCACCAGCACAGAGTTCCTTCAGAACACCATGGAAGGGTTTGGACAGTGTGCACTTAAAGCAGCAGCCACACACTCAGTAACACCATTTGAACACTAAGGAAAAAACAGTTTAAGATTACACAAAGTTCACATCATATTCTCTTACACAATGATGCAATAAATAATAGGGATTCAAATAAACTGCTGGTGTTTGTCACGTAGATACATATACCATAATTCATCAGTAAAGTGACAATGTCAAAGTCATGCCCAACACCTGATGCAACTTTGTGCAGAATTCAAAGAGAAGAAACAGGAGCTGAGACACAAACCATTTCTCATGGCTTCTCTGTCATACTAACACTGACAGAGATGCTGAAAATTGTATTTATTCAGCAATTCAGCTGATGGTGTGAGAGTAACACGCACTCCTTCTGCCATCACTGCTCAGAGATAACATTACTAGTAGCTTAGTAAAAGGCTTACTTTATCACAAAAATATGTGAGCATGGCCTTCATGGAGACAAAAAAACCCAGCCCTCCCTCACTGACAGATTCCCCAGGTGGAAAGGTGACTGGCTTACACAATAATTTTTCCTACTACCAATGCATTTAACATACTAGCTGCAATTATAATCTCTCCCAGGGGTCAGTTTTTGAAAATGTTGCCAGTTGTTCAAAACTCCCTGTCCTATGCATATCTATAATTATGTGTGAACATTTTCTTACGTGAGATTCGTAACATCTGAGAGTGAATGTACATGCCAAGGCTTGGGGATAGAAGGGGAGGGCTAAGAACAACAGGGTTCACGTTTTTGCTCAGTGCTGGAGCACAGGAGCTACAAATCCTAAAGAAACTGGCACAAAACACTGGTTAGCTGGAACTGATGTCCTTCTGACTGATACCCCTTCAGGGCACTGATGTCAGAGGCCGTTCAGACAAAGACCAGTTAAGCCACAAAACCTCACCAGCTGCACTTCAGAGGCGAACATCCAAAACTGACAAGATTGCTGTGCACAGCACAGCCAACACTCACTGGTTTGAGGTACCTGATCCGTAACTGGCTGTAACCAAGATCCCTATACTCAAAAGATGAAATTTATCTTTTTTTTTTTGTGTGTACACCATCTGTGAAGGGTTGTCCTTTTTTTTTTTTAGCTTTTTGCGTTCTGTGCAGCTGTTTTTCCCTTCATGTTTCTATGTGAAGTTGGACTTACTTACAAGAGGACGAAATGAATCAATATTGAGGGAGGAGAGCTAAGTCCTTGGTGCCTGCATTTACTAACACCACTAAGGTACCACTGCCAAGCAAGACATAATGTACTTTTCCAAGTGTACTGTTTCAAGTACTCTTTCAAATACTCTTCCCAACTCTTTTGTTAGCATGTGGCCAGTTTGCAGAGGTCCTCCTTTTCCATTACCATCCACGTAAAATTCCTGAGGCAGTTACCACAATTACTAACAAAGAAATACTGTTAGTGGAGTATTTTACAGATACTACCTAGTAGGACAACTTAGCTGTGGATGAAGAATCCACACCATGTGAAAAACCAGCACATACTTCAGAGAAACAGTGGTAAGCAGCTCATAGCTGGCAACTGCAGGGAGTGTCACTGACCTCAAAAATCTACAGTTGGTTGTACTCAGAAACTTGACATTTGAGGTGACAAAATCAATCAGAAGATCAAACAAAAAACCACAGATTTTTTCATCCATTTGCAAAAGTTTCTATTGCTTTCTAACACCACATAAAGGAACACCTGACCAAAATAAACAAACAAACAAAACCCCCCAACCAAACCCAGAAAAACCTAGACTTTGAAGTTATTTTAAAAATTTAAGGTGAAAAGTTTATACCCACTGTCTTTTGCCCTTGAAGCCATTTTTAGCTTCTTCAGTGGAGTCGTCTGAGGAGCCTGACAATACAGGTGTGTTTATCTTGAACAAGGAGCTCTGATTTACAGCCTTTTCTTTTTCTCCCTGAAGATCTATTATCCACATCATAAGAACAAACTACACTGCACTCTCAGCTGATGACACTCCTTATCAGCTTTTCCACTTCTTACTTCCTTTACACCTTCACATTCAACTCTTCATTCCTTTAAGTGACAAAGATGACCAAAAGGAATGATTTTGAGGACACCACTACTTACTATCAACAGACTTAATCTTGAAAGAATGAAATCTATTCCATTTGCCTTTTAAGCATGAAAATTTATGTTGGCTTGGAATATGGAAGGTGCCTGCTAGACCTTAAGAGGTTAACTTTCATGTGCATTAGATTGACTGATACATTTATTTTGTTAGTGGTAGGTTGGGGCTATTTTGTGGTTTTGATTTTTTTCCCATTCCCCAAACAAGTTTACCAGAGAACTCATGAAAAAGGGCACACAAATTCAGGAAAACACATCTATAAAGAAGCAGTTGCATTTATGAAAGACTTAGTTTCTATTGAAATAAAAAAGCATCCTGTCTAAACAAAATATAAATACATTTCTGAACAGCATATCTACAAAAACAAATAATTTAAGGCTTTTTTTTCCTCATTTCAAAAAGGAATTAATCAAATGTCTTGACCAAAACTTAACCTTTTTTGCTTATTATTCCAGTCTGCCACATCTACAGGAAATAGATCACCAAAACAGATGGAGTGAATAGATATTTTTACCTCCCAGTGGCTGAACACCAGCTGCGGACTGGCCAGGCCACTGGTTCTCTTCCTGATTTCATCAGCAAAGCCAAAGCTTTCAGCTACTGGCAGGACTGCCTTAATAATAAACACATCCGTCCCCTCTTTCATCTCCTCTTGTAGGACTCTGCCTTCCCTTTTGGACAGCACAGCATACACACGACCTGCGGAGACACAACTCTGATCAGCTTACCAACATATTCACATCCTGCATCACGAAGAGAAATACATCAATATTTGTTCAGGAAGCTTCAGCTTTAAGTAAAATGTGTAACTTTTTTTGGCTAAAATTCTTTCCTGTAGTCAATCAATTAAGTGGGGCCATTAAATTCAAACAAACAACATATTCTGCCATACAATGTGCAGAACCATCTGAGTAACATTTAACACATTATTACTGCTGTAAAAATCCCTCTAGGTCCATTTTATACAATCATATGACTGTTTTAAAAAAGGCACTTTGCCAGATTATGTGTCTAACTTGCCTTTTTTCTTATAACCAAATGTTTGAGAATCATTACTAAGAAATATTATTGTGTTTTAGGAATTGTATCTTAGCTACTGCTAGAAATTTGATTGGATCACCATATCCCTACAGGGTACTTGTCCCAGATAGTGCAGTGCTATTCTAATCACAAAAAACTAGTTTATCTGAAATACTACACATTTATTATGTTTAACGAGTTCAGTTGGTTTGTTAATAAATTCAGTTTTCAGTTAGTCATGGATAATTTCAATTTTCTTTCCCAAGTTAGTATTCAATCTATTGAAATACAGTGTATATGTCATGAAAGTAGCTGTGGAAATGCCCATGTTTGACTTTACAGCAAGCATCATGTTTTTAAAACAGTTTTGCTAACTTATTACTTAAGTATTCTACAGACAAAAACAAACAAATACATTTGTGTTGATCAAGATAATAAGCACACAAGAAAAACACATAAAAACACTGTGTTCCAGTCTCCTTATTCCTCTCCTCTGCTTCAGTTCAGTCTATTTTCACTGTCGGAAAAGCCTGATGGAAAAAGTTTTATATTCTGAGAACATAGAAGACCTCACTTTCCCAGAAGCTAACATCTTAGAAACAAGCAGATCAATATGGAGATACATTAAACTTCACAGGGTATCAGCGTATGGAATGCCAGAGGAAAGAATAAAGATACAAAAGCCAGTGGTTTGACACATGTCAACTGCCAAGCCTCACTGGATAGAAGGCCTGCTCTTCACTTCTCCTACTGAGGATGCAATTTATTAGCTTAACCTTCCACAATAAAAATTAAACCCATGAATTCGTAATGAACTAAGTGCATGTCCATGGCTATTACAACACAATTCACATTCATTAGACTGGACTCATTTGCTTGCACGTCTGACTCCTACATTACACTCATTAAATATATATACATATATATGCATTAGAAAGCCATGTTTCCATTTGGAGTTATGGCACAATTGATAAACCAATGCATGTTTATTACTTCACTGTAAACAATCATGCTTTTTGGGTAGTGAGCATTTTGGAAAACAGCAATTTATACGGTGTTTTTGAGGTTTAAAAATTGCTATCTTGCTTACAGCTTGACATAGAGACTCAGATGTAACTTCTGGAACAGCAACATGGAACAATACACAGTCCAGTTTTGACAGCTATTAGTAATCTTACACATTAGAAAAGAGTTTGAAATGCCAAAGTTCCATGTCATAGTAGGGGATGTTTAGGGTAATGTGCCAATAAGCCCATGGCAGCACACCCTTTAGCAGGCCTGCTACAGGGTACCTCCAGCAAAGAACAGGATCATGCATCTGCACAAAACAGTTGCTCACTCAAAGGCATTTCTTTTCATTACATACAGCTGTAATTTTTGGTCTTTGGACTGCTATCATTATGCTTGTGTGCACAGCAGCTGAGATTTTTTTACAAGTAACCAAATATTTAATTATTGTACGTGGGATATACTGTAATTTCTGTCATGATTAGTACAGTCAAAGTAAAACTGCTGGTAGCCTAAACGCATTGGAAGCTAGTTTTAAAGAAAATCTTGGTGCATTGGATCAGATTCAGTGTGCAAGCAACTCCCATGGAAACCTCCAAGAACAAATACAGTTAAGTGGTGTCATAAGTAGGTCATAAAAACAAGTTTAAGTAGGTGTAAGTGGTAAGGTAATATAAATGACACCACTTGGCATGCACTGGGTTGAGCAACTTGCATACCAGAAGGATACAGATGCTACTTAAAAACACAAAATTACCAACTGGACTGCAACAGTAATTTAATATTCCTTTTCCTGATTTTATTTCTGCACTATTGTATTAAAATATCTCGATATGGCATTTGCTAAGATCTTGCACCCCTTCATAAACAGGACAGGTTTCCTATCTCTTCACGGAACTTATGCTTAATTATGAGGCACAGTATTGATATTCATGGTTACTGAAGCTAGTCTTACAAAAACTTCATAAAAAGGCAACATTTTTTATCTTGCACTTCAAAAAGGTGTAGCATTGCTATTTATACCTATGGTTCAGATAAGCAAGAAGAATGCTAAATTCTCTTTCAGAATAGTGTAAATACTACTGAAGAACTATGTAAGACTCCTTACGAAACCTTTAATGAAGTTATAGCTTCTGATTCAGTCTCATTTATAAAACCTCACCTTTGAAATCAGAAAGCAAATTCTTGGCAAAGGTTTATTTTCCCGGTCTTACCTAAAACTTCTGCGGTAGCCATGATTTCACAGGTGTACATTGCTGCCATGAGTCTCTGTGGTTTGGCTTGCAAAGCGTAACGACAGGCTTCCTTCATGGTGGCAATCAGCTGCCCCGAGAAAGGGCCATAACAATCTGCAAGTAATACTTCTCCCTTGTGTTTATTCATTTTCTCAGGTGAGTCTGTGCCACTTTGGCTCCTGTCCTGGTGTTCATTCGCCCTGGGACCTTCATCAGTGGAACTGCTTGCTAGAGTGTGATCTTCATTTTGCTGATGTTCTGTGGCATCACTTTCCCCTGAATCCTGCCTACTATTTGACAGCGTATCTCCAGCTTTATTTATTTCCCATTTTTCCACTGTAAAACAAACACCCATGAGAGGCTCTTCACACATGGGACCTGAAAGTGTAGCCAGCTGAAATCCACTTACAATGCTGTTGTCAAAGTCTCTGTATTTACCTACTTCTTTCACAGAGTTCCCAAGGCACTGCCACACAGATCTTTTATAGCCCCCAAAATTATGTAACAAAATATTAGGCCCACACTTCCGTGGTCCAAATGACCAGATCTGATCAACAGCATTTCTCCACTTTCTTCCCTGAAGACCTTTCTCCAACTTTCGTTTGAACTCTTTGATTCTATCAAGAGTCTTCTGATTTATCTCATGTGTTTTTTTATCTTCATTGAGAGATGTGTTGAGTTGCTCCATAGTTCGAATTAAGTCACTGTTTTCTTCAAGAAGTCGAGTTACCTCCTCAGGAAGCGGCATTGCTCTTACGCTGAGAGTAGCTTGTTTATTTGGAGTATTAATTGTAACGAGCCCATCTGAATCAACCTGAATTCCTTCAGGAATTTTATTTTGGTCCTCTTTTGTTTGGTGTATGACAGCAACTTTCTGCTGTTTTCCTATTTCTTCATTCACCATATCGACTTTGGGAGGTCTTGTTATGGTCTCTCGGAAGGGTATGATAGGAGCAGATACACTAATCTGCACCTTTGCAAATCTGCAAAATAAAGTTTAAGAATTAGTTTAAAATCTTGAAAATAGTTTAAAACTTGAGGGTGGGAGGTAGGGCAATTGCCTTAACATGGAACAGATGTTCATGAAGAAATATGATTGCAACATTGATTACTAGGTAATACATTTCAAACTCAAATTTTATGTACTTCAAAAAAGAAGCACTGCCTTTTATGTTTTCAGTAATATCTGGAAAGAAACTAAAAGCAAAAGCATTGCTATGCCTCTGCATAAATCACTGGTTCAGCCACATCTTGGAAACTATGTGCTGCTGTTCTCTGCCCTCAAACAAAACAGAACTAGAAAAGAATTGAGAATAAAGATGATCAAAGGAACGCAAGCACAAGAAGCCTTCCGATGTTCCAAGGGTGCAGCAGAGATCTACAAAATCACATGGGGCATGGGAAAGGCTGACCAGGATTAACTGACAACCAAACCACAAAGGGCCCTGCACTGAAAATGACACAGGCCTGGGAAAGCATCACAGTTACTCTAATTTACTCCTCCTATTCCTGTTGTTAGCCACACTGCTCAGACACGGTCAGAGATGGACGCTTGGTGTGAGCCAGCACATCTGCTCACACAGGGAGATACCCGGAGAAGATGAAGCACTGGGAAAGCTGAACAGAGCTTTGTCCTTTTGGGCTGATAACCACTATTATGAAAGTTTCATGCTGTAAGTGATGCTTTAAAGTCAGGTGAAACATTTTAGGTATGTCAAATGTTGTGAATGATGGCAAGAAAAAAAGAGGAATTATTTATTATCTGACAGACTCAAAGATCAGAGTTGTGTATTCTTAACCACCTATGAGTTCTGAGCAGGTTCATTAAATGACAACAGAAGGACTAACCAAAATTTCCTAAGTCCAGGTAAATTTTGGCAGTGATAAAAATGTTGTGGAAGAAAAGCAAATACAATGGTAAGGTTTATTTCCATGGGAATCAAAACCAGGAGATTTATCCTTTTTGCAGTTCTTTCAAGGATTTGCATTATACCAAAAAAACAAACACAAAACCCCCCACACACCACCACTACCTTAATTCTCTTTGTTTCTCATTCTGAAAAGGGTAACTTAATCCCCTCATGCTTAGTATGTGCAACGCTCCTGGGACAGAAATTCCTAGAAATTTCTATTGTACAATGCAGAAAATAAAATGTTACAAGTTACAAGGTCTATTTTCTTACTCCGTTCAAAAACAACTAATTGGGAAGAAAAAATATAAATTTGGTGAAATCGAGCAGAACATCCATATTTAATCACTTAGATGAACATAGATGACAGATCTTTTAGTTGTTTCCATGTCTCTCCACATCTTCCACAATAAGTATCACTTGAACATAATTTTCTAAATACACAGTGGGAAAGCTAGAATTAAGTATGTGCCTTCAAGAAAGTCTGATTAAAATCTTGACAACGCAATGTAGTTTGAATGCAGCAGAACCTTCTCAGTTGCTGTAACTAGCCAAAAAATAACCATCGATCTGCAAAACCCCGTTGATCTAACTGTGGTAGATGCCAACATCAGGATCCTGGCCCCCTACTTCAAGTCTGACTTAACTGTCTTGAACAACCTTTCTCAATATTTTCGGGGAAAAGCGTGAGGGTCACATTTTAAGGTTATTATATGCTGTCTTGATCCTCAGTTCACAATTTGCTATTCCAAATTATGTGCACTTAGAAGTTAAACATTTATACAGAAACACAGAGAGCTAATTTAAGTTAATATTTCAGAGTACAAGTTCTGCTCTTCACACTTTAATAGTTAACTAGTGCCAGTTTACCACAGTCAGAATTTACACAGCATCCATGAGGAATGGAGCAAGACAGGGATCCCATTCTGGACTTTTTCTTCTACAAAATGGGGAGAGAAGCAAGGGACAATTCTTGTCCCACGCGCTGGTGTGTGAGGGATGGCAACTAAAATATGCCAAATCCTGAGAGACGTAGAAGGAGCATGAGCTCCACAGTGAACACACTTGCTCCCAACTCCTTCTGGGTGCTGGTACCCAACTGAGAAATCATGAACCACAGCCAAGCAGGAGAATGGTGGGAGCCCTGCTCGTCTGTGTCTCCAGGTGTTTCTTGTTTCTGCTCACGATGCCACAAGCACAGAGTAGTTTTGTGCTTTGGTAGTTTGGAACACTGACAACATTTTCTCGAGGAATAAAAGCAAGGGATACAAAATGGTCACTTCTGACAGGCTATCCTTCTCTTAATAAAAGCCAAATTAGATGACAACTCATAAACAGCTCCAAAATTATGTACAAAAAACGAAAGGTTAGGAATGTAAATGTACATAAATGCATGTAAGTAAGTCCTACTAGCTGCCCACTATAATGCTATTTCCCTGTCATGGAGTATTATTTTATCTTTTTTCAGATTTGGAACATTGCCAATAACAGAGACATTTATACAATCCTGCTATGCAAACTGCAGCTAAAGACAGGCACAACCAGATTTGCTTAAACACATAACATTTGACCAAAATGTATCAATAAATACTTCATTTTTAGAAGTGGTAAAAATACGTTGCACTAAGTTGTAATGAGGATAACCATTAAAACATACATCCAGTTTTACAAGTGATCCAGTCTGATTTGCAGAAGAAATTACTGTTCTCTGGTATTAACTGAAATGAGTATGGGTACAGTAAGACAAACATTCAACCATTCATCAGGTTTGCTCTTTGGTTCAGAAAGAAAATGACGGTAAATCTATGTGGCAGAAGTACTGGAAATGTTTTAGTAAATGAAGTTACAGGAAGGGATTGTTTGAGACATCTGTTCTTCTGCCATTTGAAGAAACATTAGAAGATACTAAATATATGCATGTGTGCTTGCAAAATATACTGCTCATGAATGAGAACAGATTAACATTTGGAAATAATAATCAATGAGAAAAAGTACAGCATAGAGTGTGCACATAAAATTTTGGTCTCGGTGCTTTATAATTTTTCAGAGTCCATTTATCAGACATGATTCCTCTCAGTTTTTATTTTGTACAAATGCCACATTACATTCTTAATTGCACTCCTGAAAGTACTGCAATTTTTGATTTCTAGAAAGTGCCCCAGGTGTGTGTTAGATGTGTAGAAGTGATAAGCTAGTGGCTTCTGCTCAACTGCAGATAATTTTATAGCTACAAAAAGGTACATTTATGACCCAATGGTAAAAACTGTTTGTGGATAAAGCTCTATTTTACCAGAATATAAATCAAAGATATCCATCTGACAGAGAAATACAACAGACACCTACTGAACTAAAAATATTTCTTCCTCCTTGCCCCTCTAACCTTTCTTTCAGGTCATCCAAGCAACGCTGAAGATGAACTTCTCCTGCTGTCACCAGCACATGTTCTCCTGTCTCCTGGATTAAAACTTGCACACATGGATCAGCTTGGTTTAAAAGCTTCATCCCTCTGACCAGCTGAGGCATATCACCTGGCAAAACAGGGTATTATTAACAAAGGAATACTGGAAAAGAAATACTCGAAATAGGATAGACTTAAACTGAGAAATAGCAACACTCATTTTCATGGAAGTCTAAACACAAATAGATATTTTAGGAATACGCAAAAACTTTCGGTGGGCAATTTTCTGCCTATGAGTCACAGAGAGCAGCGTGGTTTAAGAGCAGCAACTGAAAACATAAGCTGTACTCAGAATATGTCACCAACAATTTATGTACTGATGACAAAATTCACATCGTACAATTATAACCATATAACACCACACTTCAATGGATTGCACATTTTTTGCTTACACAGCTTTACAACAGGTTTGGCAGAACAAGTAAGCTATTGACTATGACTATGCTATGTTGCTTCCTATACACAACTTCAGATACAGCTCATGAACAGCCCAAAACCAGTAAAACCTCTGAATTTTATCGAAATTAAGTGATTAAAAAATTCAGGACTTCACTCCTCATTTTCACAAATTATCAAATTATAAGCTTTCTTATCTATTACAACTTTTTAAAGTCATCTTTCAGTAAATAATTTCATTTCCTTGCAATCTTTCATAACTAAGTGTAGCAACTTCTAAATTGCTAATGCTTAAAATGCTCCAAATACATAAATAATAACATTAACTTGACTAAAATAAAAGTAAAAAGTATTCCATAAGGATTACTTAGAAGGCATAACAGCAAATAAAGCACAGGAAGGATTTTGAAGTAGCTGTAAGCCACTAGAAAGCTTTAAGGCAATTAAAATCTGAAAAGGGGAAAAATCAGGAATGTGAGAGCTTTTCAGCGAAACAAATCACAGCTGTCCCTAAAATGAAGGTGTTTAAAAAGAGCTGTCTTAAAGTTAATGGAGAATGAACAAGCACAGCTGAGTCAAATTTGGCTAGATTACATCAAAGCTATGCATAAACACCTCATGTCAGCAGCCTTTCATAATGAACACAATTTAAAGAAATTAATTATGAATTCTTTTTTTATTTTACATATGCAATAGAGAATACCCCAGGGCTTTCCAGGAATGTATATTCATATTCAGAAGGAAGAGTGACATTAAACTTGTCATTCACTTGGAGACTATTAAAAGAAATATGATATTGTTTATTTACTGCTGAGCTTGTAAGCGTGTAATAGAAAAGTATCCTTGAAAAACAAACGAAAAATAAACAAAAAGTGGAAAAATTTCAGTGTTAGTTCACATGGCCAACACAGTTGAACAGAGACTTTCAACTTTGTCTCTGCATTTATGCTCTCAGAGTGATNTTTTTTTTTTTTTCTGCTTTTAGAACTTATGGCAATCATACACTAAGATTTCGACATGAGTGTGAAGACATGCAGTAATTTTGTAAAATGTACATAGGGAAATAATTTATATGAGTCGTTTTTCCACATTAGCAGATGCAGTTTTGAAGCAGGTCTGATGTGGCAGTCCAATGCATACATGTGACAATGTGTGAGGGCCACTTTAAGACTACACGCAGCTCTCTGGGCAACTGCAATGGCCACATTGTGCTTGTCTTCCTGCAAGCAACAGTGGATTTTCAGGAGCCTTCTGCAAGTATAATCACCTTTCAGGCTTCTGTCCCCCTACCAAATTTAGTTCAGCTCAAACTCAGAAGTTACTGAGGAGGACAAACTAAGTAATGGTGCAAGAATGATTCAGCTTCATTTCTTAAGAAACAAAAATTACCCCCAAATTGGCCAGTAGTTCTAAAATTACATTCCTTTAACATTTTGAACTTACTACTACACTCAGCAGAACCAGTAATTTCCAATACTTTCAAAACTGCTTTAACAAATGTAGGATGTACAATACATGATTATCTGTTACCCAAACACAAGAAACAAATAGCTGCCAAGCTGTCCAATAGCTCTCTCAAAAAACATGTAATCTTAGTGTTAAGAGTATTTTGCAACTGAACATAAAGCCAGTTATTTTGGTTCTACCAACACTACAACAACAAATGGAAATTGGGCTGAAATTCAAATAAAGCCAGAGATATCCCACTCTCAGGTTTGGAAGAAATGGGGTGGGGGCATCAAGGAGAAGCGGTACTGCAAATCTGCACCACAAGCTTAACCACACACATACAAGAATTGCAGCAGACGTGGAGAACCCACAGATCTGCTCACCTTCACAGTAAAGGAACACTGAACTGTTAGCACCGTGTAGTGTCTGACTCGTGGAACAGCTGCCACAAAAGGGCACAACAACTTCTCCTGGGTCTCCTCACCTAGGGAGACACGAGCGAGGCAGCTGGAACAACTCACGTATGGCCCTCTAGGCAGCCTATATGTTTATTTTGTATTGGGCAAGTCCTGATTCAGTGGCTAGATCATAAACTAGCCAAATCACTGGGGGCTGGAAGCTGCACTGCTGCCACACTGAGTTGGTGTTCCCATCCCCATTCTCCTTGGAGCTTACTTGGATGTTTCGGTTCAACAGCTACTCGCACAATCGGGGTAGCTTCAAAGTTGAGAGGTGTAAATGGTGGGCAAGCAGGTGATGTTGACAGTGTTGCAGACTTCAGCACAAAATCTTGCAGGCCTCCTATTCCTAATAGAAATTGAAAAAAAAAAAAAGGCAAAACGAAAACAACAACAACAACAAAATCACCAACTGTCATATTAAATGAGAATAAAAACACGATCATCAAGTTTAAAAAGGTGAAATCATTCTAATGACAAAAGGAAGATTCAAGAATTCCTCACTGTTCACATAAAGTATCTGTTAAGATACTTGTGCATAAACTGGGTTCTTAAATCTCTGGTGTGACATTTGATATTTAGTCTCACAGTTCCCTCAGCATTTTAAAAGGCATGTTTATAGCTCTGAAGAACAGAAAGGACATGAGGACTTTTTTCCCTTCTAATATGTCCAAGCCTTTGTACAGCTCCGACTTAATTCTGGTGGTTTAAATTTAGAAAAATTTAGACTGCAAGAGGCCTGCAATGGTCATCTAGTCCAACCTTCAGGCCAAAGCAGGGCAAACTTCACAGTTAGATCGAGTTGCTCAGGACCTTCTCCACTCAAGGTTTAAACACTTTTCACAGTAGAGCCTGCACAGCCTCTGCTGGCAACCTCCTCCAGTGCTTCATTATTATTATTATTGTGAAGAATGCTTTTTTTTCCTTCCCACCCCCTCATGCCCATTTGGGATTCACTTTTTTTCCAACTTGATTCTTGTAAAAATGAATTAATCCCATTGTAAGCTATTAATTCTCATTCCATATACTTTATAATGCTGACAAGTTGAAGAAAAGCGAGCTTAAATTGTAGTGATAAGAAAAAAATATAGAAAAAAATATTAGCTATAAATCTGCAAAATAGCTGCTGTAAATGCATACTGAGTTTTGGCTGGCTGGCACATTTAAGAGAATTTGAAATTATTGCCTTCAAATTCCTAACCAACAGCACATCATTCATAATTTAATCAAAGCTATTAAAACACGACTAGAAGTGTCTGAATAATAAAGACAACAAATAAAGCTGATATCAACTTATACAATCACTTTTCCTGATGTTCCTTCAATCATAAGCAATGAATGTTGCAGTTCTAATGGAGTATAAATTAAATGAGTATGTAACTTGTAATACTGTGAGAAAACTGAAACCTTCAGCTCATAATCCATACCTGCTTAAAAATTAAATTCACATTGTAGACTGCAGTATATTTGTGCTCCTTCCTCCTCATTCTCTCCTACATGCCCAAGGGGCTCTTCTCCCCAGCTCCCCATTATCACCCTAATACTTTCCCAGGTTTTTTGTTTGGCTTAGCCTTCTGCATTTGAGGCCAGAAACAAAGAGGGTCAGCTTCCACCCTATGAGATCACGCAGGAGTTGAAGTTCTGGAGAGCCAGTCTGCTGCAGAGTTTCATCTGCAGAATCAGGCTGTTTCTCCAGCTCTGGAGGCTGGATGCCTGGCCAGCAGGGTAATCCAAAACCCAAAATGTCATTATATAAGAAAACCTGCCTCAAAATAACTGGAAGCAGAACAACATTCAATGGCTTTAAATGCAGGATTGCAGATGCTACAAAGAAAATAAATCTGTATAAACTCTGTGTTGCACCTGACCTATGACCAGCGTGTATTTCCTCTTTTTCACTTATTCCACATGTGGTTTGAATGAAAAACAAATGCTGGATCATCATCACCACCAGGGACTGAGAAAAGGGATGGGTCCATTTTATTCTGATCTTCTCCAGCTGGCAAAATGAAAATGATTTAGAATGGGAGGTGAACAGCTTCTTTGCACAGAGTAATGCGAACCAGAGAAATAAAGTTACCAAATCTTACTTCAGATAAACTCACTCTTTTCTTAACACGTTCCTGTACTCTTACTGTCATGAAGAAAAACTGAAGCTATTTGCTCTTTTGTTTCACATTTGAAGGGAAAAATATATGAAATAGAAGTGTCTGGTACCAATAACATACCAAAAATAAAAACCTCTGTTAGGCTTACAACCTGAGTGTTTGAATTGCTGAAGTGTGTGAGTTAGCACAGAGCAGAGTCCAGCCATGTTGAATCTATTTAATTTACAAATTCTTAGCAACAAATGTTGGAAAAAATCCAAGAAGGTTCTTGGACACACTTTTTGTGTAATATGATTACTAAGTAACTGCTAATGTGTTTTCTGAATAATATTAGGGGAAGATGTAACATACCTAATTCCAAAATACCACATATCAATGGAAGAATTCTACTAATTATGATTATACATGAATCTTAAACTTAGTTATTGTCCAGTTCACTGAAATCTGCACATACTACTTGAGATCACAGATCTCAAATGTGTATCAGTACATTACTTGAAAGGTCTTAGAAAAGTCACTCCAAAATCAAGCCTTAATAAAAGCCTGTGAGACAATGATAAGTAAGACCTTCAGAGGTTGGTGGTTTGTGCTTTTAAAAGCAGACCAAAAATGGTTCAGGGAGAATTATTACACAGGTCATGAAATATGAGATTTACAAAGGTTCTTCTTTTGTTGAGTCCCTTCTCTGACTTGCCCTAGAAGATAAGATTACTAAATCAAGTATATACCTACCTGTATCACCAGATATTAACATATGCTAGAAGCTAAATGGTAAAAAGAGATAAGAACATCATGACTGAAATTTTCAAAAGGAGTAGGAGTCTTAAGACAAGTCTCAATTTACTTCTCACTTCTGTGTCTCGCTAGGAACCACTACACCTTACACAATAATTTTGCTGCCTTTAAAGATAAAGTATGCTTTTCCAGCTCAATTCAGCTATAAAGATCTGAACATGTAACACATCAACTTCAAGGTATACATAATTAGTTTCCCTTGATGTAGACAGATTTAGGCATTTAATGTTCTTTCAAGTTGCAAAAAAATGAAGCAGACACCATCATCATGCTAAAGTTTTTCAATCAGATAAGGGAATAATTTAGGTTGCAGTGTGAAAAATCAAACAAAGAAGAATGAAAGGTGTTTAAATTTTAACTTCTGCCACATTGTTACTAGCCTCAGCACATTAGTTCAGTCGATCTTTATCTTCTCTCACTGATGATATCACCACTTAGGAATCCCGGGCTGCTTTGGAATGGAGACATGTCAAGCTTTGGACTAACACAGTAAGGAACTAAATAAAGCAGAAAGCTAATGTTAATCTTCCCAGTAAGGCTCTGTCTCCACTGCAATCTATCATTTCTTATCAATGATTCTTCTTTAGAAAGATTAAGACCTTACAATATGTAAAGTCTCCTGGGTTAAATGCTCCATGCACTTCACTATGTATCAGTGAAGACAGACCACGCAAGCTCCTCCATAATCCATGTGAATTATGTAGGTGTGATGCAAACTTTTGTAAATCTACACTGTTTGAAATCTCAAAGTGAGCATGTGCCTTTTGTTTCAACGAGACTGTACAAACACAATGACACCTCTGTAATTTTCTTTGAGCAGTAATGCAAATACTTCTATTATGCCCTGTGAGAGACATTTTAAAAGAAATGTCTTTAAAAGGTGATTTAAAAAATATGTATGAGAAAACAAATTCGCAAATCCACCTTAAAAGTATGACTGGCTCTAGATGTTTCCAGTTTATTCTTAAAGCGAAAAGGCCGACTAAAACAAACAGAAGAATCAACTCTATTTGCCAAATAATATTAAAATAATAAAAAAATTAAGGAAAATGCTTTCATATCAATCATCATTCTTCCTCAAATCTATGCAAATAACTCTCCTTTTCCCAATATCTAGTGTAAGACTACAAAAGATTATACCATTAGCACGCTGTTACCTATTAGGGTGACTAACAGTGGTTCACTGCAGCCAGATAAACTTTAAGCATCAGCCTCCAGTCTTTCATCACTGTCCCTAATTAAAATTAAAAAAAAGGCAAGGAAGGATTTTGTAAGGGAAAAGTGGCTTTTGGTAGGATTAAACTCAGCTACAATATTATGCCTTTTACATTTGAGGAACCTTAAAATGCTTTACTAACCACTGGGATTAAGTGATGGTAACTGTAGGGATAAGTAGCTACTATGGCTTAAGAACACCTTGTGTTATATGTTTATCACCTCGGATTTTAAGCGTGTTTCTCTCGAGTTTCATGGGCACTGCAGAGAGACATCTGAGGGCAGAACTTGACCCTTTTGTATTAGAAACTGTTTCTAGAAGGGAAGGCAGTGTAAATCAAGACACAGGCCACATTCTAGTTGAGATTTCATCAACTTTTTCCATAATACACACCACATGTTAGCACAGATTGCTGGTGAGCCTCCTCATCTCTAATTGTGCACCTCCCCCTCAATTCTTACTTGCTTCTGAGGAAAGTGAAATTGCTTGTATGGAAAACAGAATATTGTAAGGTATGTGCATGGTTTTCAGATGCTCTCAGTACTTTCCACTCATTTTACAGAGAAGTTAATTCAACATTTCCGTTTTCCCATGAAATTGAGCTGAATCTCTAAAAATTCACCCGTATCCAACAGACTGTAGAACCATTTGTCCCAGTTTCTTCCTGAGTTTCAAAAACACAAATTCTACCTGAGTATGTGCTAGAAATTAACATGAATTCAGTTTCTCAATACAAAGGTGTTCAGCTGCAATTTTATTATAAAATTTTACTTTTAGGTTCACTTTAGCAGTTGGAGGGGAAATTGAGCCTAACTTTGTGATCAGATGAGAGTAAACTCAGCCATATTATTAACAATGCTCCCTTAAGAACTCCCTCTCCCCAAGGGGCACAATTGTGGTAAGACACTGAATGCAATAAGCAGCTTTTGACACAAGAAACAACTCAGTGCTTTACTACTGAATCTTCGAGTAGGGAAAGATGAGAAAGTCCTGGAGCACCCCACTGAGTTCTTTCAGGAAAAAACTAGCAGTTCAAAGAACAAAGCTGTCTGCTTTCAGAGCTGCAAGGAGAGCAAGAACATGGTCTAATAGCATGTTCCACTAAAATATCCTATTACTAGATTATAGATTTTAGAAGGATTGCAAATATAATGAGTAAACCAGCATCATTTATCTTCTGCTGAGTGTCTTTGGGAAAAAATACCATATATTTCATTAGGCCCTTAGGCTGCATGATAACACACATTTCCTAAGTGTTGACTGAGCTGACAATTCTAATTAGGAACATTCCTATACTTTCTCAGACCAGACTACGAACATTTTCAAGGAAACTGTAAAAAAACCCTTTACGTTAAACAGTAACATCTTTAAAATGTTACAGTGAATGGCTTGAGTGCTACCTGCACCCAGTCTGTGAGAAAAAGCTGACATCAAAGCTGAGTCAGAGATTTGCTTGCTAAAATATAAATTTATCTTAAAGTAAACAGAATTAAACCTAAATCAGTTAACATTCCAAATCTTGCTTCTGGATTTACAAACTGTTGTAGTCAAGATGAAATACTGATTTCCTTAAGCTGCTTAATGAGACCAATAACTATAGAAGATGAAAGTATTTCAAATAATCATGTTTTTCTTATGCCACAAAATTATTTCATTTATCATACCATACTAATTTTTGGAGCTCAAGACTAAAGAGAATGATCCCAATTTTTCAATATTTATGTTTAAGTGTCATTATAGCATAGAAACCTACGGATTTCATACTTAGATCTGTAACACGCCTCCATGCATCTTTATATATTATGAAATCAATGCACTTGTAGCCCTACAGAAAAAAAAGGAAGAAATCTTTACTACAATTAAAGCTACTTTAATCTTTTAACTGTAAAGCATTCTTGATAAAAGCACTGAACAGCACCTTTTGTGGTTTTATAAAATGGTTTGTAGCTGTCCTCAGCAGTATACACATAATATATTTCGCCTGAACCCACACATTAAAATTCCTTTCCACGCACCAGCTCAACTTGACATCACTTGAAAGCAGCAATGCCAAACAACAGTAAATATGTGGACAGATCTTTGTGACCACATAGGCACCGGAATTCACTTCAGTTATAGCCTGTATGTCAAATTAATGCTTCCATTACTGCATGCGGAAAGCATTTAGCGCCATACAAAACTCTGCAAGGGTTTCTGAAACACAACCTTAATTTTAGATTTATAATTACTTTAAATAAATTATTTTAATTTGACCCAACAGCAACACATCTGAATTTACTTAATTTTTTAAAAAAATTACTACCAGAACTTCAGCACCAGTTCAGAATGGTTGTTGTCCGAAACAAATGGAATTTAGGAATAGTTGTTTCAACATATTTACTTTGAATAACTACAAGTCTTTTGAAATGCTAATTTGTTGTTGTTGAGGGTTTTTATTTAGTACTAGTAAATCTGCTTTTATAAAGAAACTAATGAAATTGCATGTTGTGCTGGAAAACAGATCAGCTGAATTTTTATGGAGCATCCTATGCAGGGAAAAAATTTGCCCAGCAATCCTCTAAGAAAAAAGAAAGTCTTCTAGAGAACATAGCTTTAAGTACACTCTCTGAAGACTCTGTATGTCTTTTTGTGAAGATGAGAAACGTTTCAGGTGCAGCTCTAGAGGCCTCCCTGCATTGTTCACACATGCTGGCCATCTACTGCTGTTTCTGCTGGTAAAATGAAAGAACTATTAAACAAAAAAAAACAAAACAAAACAAAACAAAACACCAACCCCCCAAAAAAAACAACAAAACCCTCATCCAACAACAAAACTCAAGAAAAGATTGACGTGTTTGGTAAAATACTTTAGACTTAGGCTTGATATGAATACCTAAGTTTGCAAAAGGAACATATACCAAAAGATCCAAATTTCTTCCCTCAAGCTAGCAGAAGACAAAGACAAATCTCCAGCAGTCATCTTGCAAAGACACATTTGATATTGCTATTTTGGACTTTAAAAGGAGAGAAAGTTATTTAAAATCAACTTCTCTGGCGAGTTACATTAGAAAAAAGTAGAGCAATTGCTATTCTACACTTTTGCAGGACCACCATCAAAACATTAGCTGTGCACACATACTCAGTTCTGGAAATCTGTCAAAATAGGATTGCACGTTATAGGATCATGAATAGATTAGATACCAGAAATATTAATCAAAACAATCACTCCTCACTTTATTTCATTTTTTTGTTGAATATTTCACCCACATTGAAAGGTATAGATGTTCAGAAGGCAGAGGAGAGGGAGGCAGCAGTCTGAGGCTGAGAAGGGAAGCACGGAATCAGTTGTGCTCTATCAGATTGAGCATGAAAACTGTTTAACATTAAAAGAAAGGAGATGGAGGCAAAGCCTTTCTACTTGAACGTGTAGCAAAGTTCAAGACTTGTTTCTAAGTAGACACTGGGAAGACATAAACCCCCATACAATATTTTAGTATTTTTATGAGAGTACGGGAGAAAACATGCAAATGAGTAAAGATCTAAAGTTCATTCAGGTTTTTGGCACAACAGAAATTAGAATTCTTCTAATTTCTTGACCAAATGCTTCCTGCAACAAAGCAAAATAACTAATCTCAGCTAATAAATCAATAATATCATATGATTTCTTCATAAATCAGACTAGTTATAGCATAGTCTAAAAACCAGCCAAAGAGAAAATGCCATTTTAGGCTTTATTCAGTTTCAGTAACGTCTCCTGAAAATGGGCAGACTTCACATATATACTGTTTTCTTAAACTGAAGATTGTAAAATATAACTAACATCTGTTACTTCCCAGAATCAATTATAAGTGGTGTTAAAATTAATGATGCCTTCAGGGACTGATCTTGCAAAGAATTAATTTTAATCTGTAGAAGTCAAGGAGGTTTTGTCATGTTTGCCCAGAAAAAGCTACATGAACATATTCCTACAAATTCTGCATTACATATCCCAGGTACATGGGGAATTTAGAATCTGCTACTAGAAGTGTCAATTACAAAAGACAATGGCAGTTAGTTTAAAAGCTCATTAAATTTTGTCCATCCATGCGCTGATTTATGTTGAACTATAGAATCCCAATATACTTGATTTATATTTGATTACTTCAAGAAAGAACATAAGGCCTTTATCATTCAATACATCAGGTAAATGCAAATGCAGACTAACCAGCTATGAGGGTATTTCAGATAGCACAGGCAGAAGCAGCACACTGGTTACCAAATGTGTACAATATCCCGTGGGAAATGCCTGAGCCATTGACCATTTATCCTGTTAACTTGTAAGACATGCAAGTAACTAATTAAAATTCAATTTTCCAAGACCTGACCCAATGCCTAATGATCTCTTTTAAAGGCAACCTCCCCACCCCCCAACACATCTGTCTATAAGTGATTTATGCTGGCTGATTTTGCTGCCTTGGGAAATATGGCTTAGAGTCTTCCAAAGCACCATGAATAATGGACCACTTCAGTCTGCATTATGCAGAAATTGATGTTTACTTTAAATACAATAATTTTCAAGACGGATAAAGAAGAATATAAAATTTCACTTCAAGCTAAAAGAAACCTTTAAGTAGCTCATTTGTGGTTACACAAGCAATAATATTTTGGGAAATAATTAATCAGAAGGATTCTAACCAAATAAAGCACCTTTCAAATGCCTCAGATTAGGACTATTTGACATAACGAGTGTAAAACAGATGGCATGAGAGGGAACAGGGATGTCTTAAATACACTTGTTATATCAGCAGCCCAGGAAGTTCTTGGTAATGAGTTATTTATCACATGCTCCAGTTTAATAGCTAAATTAATTAAAAAATAAACAGAAAATGCACTCAAAAAAAAAAAAGAACAAAAGAAGCTGCTGCCACATGAAAACCTATTACGGGGCCATTAATACCGACCTCAGATTGAAAAGCATTCTTATTTTTTCACAAAATTATATTTAAATAATGGATTTTAAAAGTCAGCTTCACTTTAAGTAATTCCACCAGCCTGCCTCTGTGTAAACTAAGCATACCAAAATCAAGTATATTTAAAACGTAAAAAACCCCTAAAAGTTAGGAATGCTATTTATCCTCCTTATCCCCCAAACCTTTTCCCCAAAAGGAAAGAAGACTGCAATCTTTGCCCTAATTTCTGATTACTTCAGTTAATGTATCATCGGGAGTTATTACTGTAATTTGCAGTCTGCATAATTTTGACTTCCTAAAATATTGCAACGTATTAACTTCCATTAGCTCTAGGACAAGAAAAAAATGGGAAAAAAATACACAGATCATTCCTAACGTAGAATTCTTAAGACTAGTGCAGAGGACCACATAATTAAACTGGGCTTTAAAACATTCCTCTATTTCAAAATGAAGAAATTAAATAGAACAAATCTTCATTTTAGATGCCTTGTTGTAAAAAAAAACCAAACCAAAACAAAACCAAACCAACATAACAACTAGTGAGATTTAATTTTATTTACATCACATGAGTCTATATGCGTTGAGAACATCCCCAACACTGCTGTCTTCATTTGCTACAAACAGGCACGAGCCTCACACAGACAAAAGATACCAGGGAGAGAGCTTGGAGCTGTAACACCTCCACATCTGGAAAATCCTATGTTTTAATTCCCTTTTCTAAAGGAATATCACCAGTCACTGACTGCTTAATTTGCATTAGAGAATAAAAGGAAAAGAGACCTCACCCCGAAAGGCAGTCTGAGAACACCACCTCAAATACAGCTGGGCTGATCTACAGCCAGCTGCCCTCAAGAAGAACAAACTTGTTCCCACTTCTGGCTCCCCAGCATTTGTCAGACCCTGGGTGAGACAATTCAGGATACTAAATAAACAGAGTAAAACTAATCTAATAAAAAGCAATTTTCCCTCTCACCCAACTTTCACTCCCTCAACCATCAATGCATTAAGAGGCTGCTTCTGACATGTCGTCCAAGAACAGGCAACTCAACATATTAATCTTAGTGAAACCCCAATGGCATGATGGACACCAACCAGACCAGGTTTAACAACCAGCATCCCCTAAAATCAGTTAAGAGACCTTTTGCCCCTTTCCCACCTATGCAGAGGGAGCAGCTAACACCTCTAGATTTTGAAAAAAGTTAAATTGTCTCCACGCCCCACCTCTGTGCCCTCTCAAAGGAGGCCAGGCTGGCTGACCTTGTGCAGCCTAAGCAGCAGAGCCCACAGATGAGGTATCGAGTGTCACCCACAGGCAACAGCCGTGGCTCGGCTGCTGCTTCAAGACAAAGCAAAACCTTAAAACACGAAAAGAAAAGTCAGCTGCTTTTCTGAACAGAAGTAACGTGGCCATTTGCCACTGCTCTGTATCAGCTTCAAACGCTTCGGAAGAGTTCCAGATAGATAAACCTTTTTTACTAAAAATGAGAGGCACTTCTGCTAAAAATGCCTGAGCATTGAAATGACTCTTTTTGGTTGAGAGGCAAGGCTTTCAACACAGTATGTCATACTTCCTGATGGGATTGTGGACACAAAAGAATCTGTTAAAAATGGAGTATGTTTTTAGTCCCATTTCCAAAGTAAACGCAACTCCTGTAATCACAAAGGCTCCCCTCAGCAACTTTTAAACACGCTGTCAACTTCCACTAAGTTCACTAGCAAGAGAGAGGAGTAGAGGGTTCAGGTGTAATTAAGTTTCCACAAGTTATGTAAAATCAATGGCTAAGTACTGAAGGGAGACCAAAATTTGTGAGCTCACTGAAGACAGGGCAGGCAAAACACGATCATTATATATCCCGCCTGGAAGCAGCTGCCTGGCGACCAGCGCGTGCATCCCCACCGGCCAACTGGGACACAACCGCGGGACAGGGGAGGCGCACAGCAGAGGGGAGCCGAGGATTTTAAGGACATCAGTCCACAGGAATGCAGACTTTGTTAGGAACACTGCTCAGAGAACTTTCTTTTTGAACACCACAAAACAATCAGTCTTTAGAGCAAAAGCTGTGAAAAATATAACCATCAGGATTCCAGACATTTTATATCCCATTCTGAGATCTTCTCAATCACGTGTGCTTTCAACTACCTAGTCCTCATCAGCTCCAGCAGGCTAAAGAGCAGGGAATGGGTGTGAGTGTCCTTGTGTAAGTGCAGTAACTGATGAACTAGAACTACTAGCAGGTTGCATTTTCATTTACGGTAACGGGTTCAGAGCCATGCAACTCACACCGGCTGGTGACCCAATACTTCAATACTGCATAAAGCATGACTTGTACAAATCTTAACATATGACACTTGGAAAACGTAAAGTCTTTGGATGGGTATTTGTTGCTCAGTATTATGTTTCAGAAATCCAATTAGTCACTGAAACAGACTTGTATCAAAGCTGGCATTCCACTGAAGCTCAAGATGTCAGTAACAGATAGACTGACTTATGTCCCATACATTAATTTAAACAACTGTAAAACTTATACATTCCGAGTGGAGTTTTTCTATTTTCCCACCAGTACATTGTCTTGGCACAGATCTGCCTACATTCAAGACAATAATAGTGCACTTAAATCAACGTCAAGTGTCTTAGAAAAACTTCCCAACTTCAAATTTATTGGGATGACAGAAATTACCTCTGTTCTGTCCGGAAAAACTTTGACTCACATCACAGCTGGGGTCCTTACACTCACTGCAGTTTTCCTACTGCAATCTCACTGTTTTCACACAGACAGGACCAGAAGCAGATTGCAATATAAAATTCTCACTACCAAATTAGGTGAATTATCTACCAAAACATGCTCAAAGGAAGGTTACCAAATGTAAAACCCCACAAAAAACGTTAGCTACAGTCCATGACAGTCGTAACAGAGGAGCAGCCTGGGAAAATGGAACTTGTCATTTTTAAAAATCACTCTTGGATTTTGCCCCTATACATAACAGACCACGCTGGAGAGAATTAGGTAGTAGGGAGCAAGAAAGCTTAGAAAAGAACCCTACTTCTTCAAATCTTAATGAGATGCAAAAAGGTATCTAAATTCGGTTCCAGGCATTAATGACAAAATACAATCAAGTAAGGTGAGCAGGTGTTCTGCATCTTAAGACATAACCTCAATGTTAACAGCCCCTCAAACATTATTTCTTGTCTATCTGTGACTGGAATTAAATAATTCTTTATAAGTAACGTCCTTACCCATTCAGATTCTGAGACATGTAAAACTAGAAGTACTATCTAGGCTTGCTCTTTCCAAATCATACCATTTTGACAATGAAATTACAATAGTTTTTACTAGCTAAATACAAATGGAGTTGAAACTCACACTGCTTGGTTTGCAAACTGCAGAATACTTCTAGTAAATATCAGCTTTTCCAATTATTTACTAAACCAAAAAGCACTACAAACAATCTAAACTTTGAGCCTAAACTATCCAATGCTGCCCCTTTAACACTGTTGTTTAGCAATGCTCCACAGTTTGACATCAGTTGATACTCCTAAATATAGCTCTGCCTTAAGTCCCCCCCACAGTTCACAACCCAGACAAAGCCAGCTCCATGACTCACAGCCTGACACAGGCCAAACAACCCTCACAACACTTCTGCAATTTCATCTGAGACATGAAACAACATCAAAATTTCGGGAAAATATTTAGAAAATAAGTCATTAAAACACAGCCTTTGTTAACAGTCTCTTGACTCTTTAACCTTCCCGTTTGTTACAGAGGACTGTGATTCTCTGTGAATCACGTTCCTTCAGTGGGGTTACGTGCAAAAATGATTCCAGACTGGCCTTCCCCTCTCAGACTCCCGTGCCCTCAGCGCAACCCCCCACTGCTTTTTCTGAACTCCTTCAAGAAGCTTTGGTAACAACAGACAATGGAAGCAAAGGAGAAACATCAGAAGGAATAAATGAAGGCTTCTGTGGCTAGTTCAAATGTAGAAGTGGAGGCTTTTCACAGCCACAGATGGTATTTACTGTAAGGATGCTGTGTATTCCAGGCACCAGGTCTACTACACAGTAAGAGGAACACTTCTCCACGCTCAGGTATGAAAGCAGGTATCCTGCTCCTCTCCCCCTTACACAGAGGCCTGGCTCACATTAGGAAGTGCTCCAGCAGGAATTTAGAACGCATTCAAGTAAATTGCCCTCACAGATTAGTGGTTTTGCATAAACAATGCCAGTTAAAAGAAGAGCTTTATGTTTGCTTAGGCTGTGGTTAACTAAAATATTCTCATATAGTCTTACTTTATTGGCATGGGATAACTAAGGTAATACAAATTAAAAGTAGAGGTGGAACAACAGAAATACAGAGAGAAGGGTGGAATAGAAAGGGAAAACAAGAGGTTAACACTAAGATTTGGGCTGGGGAGCTTAGGGGGAAAAGGGTCGATTTCAGAGCCACGTTAACACTCCAAAGACAGCTGAGGGAGGTCCAGCCTAATTTCTACAGTCCGGCTATTACTCTGAGCAGAAGGCAATTAGTGTAGCCATGAAAGTTAAAGAAACATTCAGAGAGGAGCTCTTTTTCATATAAAACGGTAGCTTTTCTCAGGACAAAGAACGTGTCAAAAAAAAGAAGCTGAACAAGACGTTTTCATGGCAGTGGCTTTACTTAACACTACACTGCCTCTGAAACCTGTAAATTTCCAAGTACAGCTAATAAGTAGGAACCATGCTGACTGCAGATTTTTGGCTCTCAGACTACTCGGTGAGATTAATTTAATTTAGAGTCGAAACATTTGTAGATTTTCTGCATGAAGAAATGCACATTAAAAACCATAATCCAAAGTTTTCACTACACTGACAGTGCTGTGAATCCATATGAGACCTTCACCCGAAGCTGAAACAGCAGCACTTTTTGTATTGCGTGAAAAACAGTGCCCTCTGGCTTCACATTTAATGGGAGTAAGAAAACAGTTTTATAGTTCCTATAGCCAGTTCATGCAAAGAAACATGGAAAATTACATGACAGTTCTCTAACTACCCTAATTTGTCAAGGAATCATCATAACTCAGACGCTCTGAATATTGAGATATCTGATATTCGAATTAAAATGTAATCCTTATCAGAAAGTTGTACATATGTTATAAGAAACTGAAACTCAGTGAAAAACAGAAAACCACTAAATTTTTTCTTTAGAACTTTTTTGTTCACAAGATACTTGTTTAAAGTATAAAGATGGGAAAAGGCCTTATTCAATCAAAGCCATGTAAAGGAGTTTCAATTTTGCAGATTTTAGAAAAGATTTTATACAGAAACAGAGAAAAAAAATAGAAATTCAAGAGAATTATTATTTTTTTTATTGCTGAAGACACATATACAGAGAACAACTTCCTGGTGTACTAAAGCTGAAAAGGGAAAGATTTAAAAGAAAATACTCAGAAGTGAAGAACTGTGCAAAAGTAGAGATGAACTAGATTTAACCAGCAAAGCCTACACTGCCTAGAAAAACCACATTTATCCATCATTTCAGGGCATAGAGAGGTCACATTTTGAGACAACTAAACTAATTTCTAGATCCAAGTTTCTCCTCCCCTACACCAAGTGCTACACATGGTATATTTCAGCAGTGATAAACATCAGGAATGAGAGTATTTTCTATCATTAATACGATTATTTGTGTTATTTAGGTTGTGCTGGGAAAAGCACAGTGTCCTGTTTGAGACTGCAAAAGGATAAAGAAGCAGCACTGTATTTGAGGCCTGGCAAGAGAGAAGCTGTGTTAGGAACAGAGGTGCACACACATGTGTAATACATCTCTATTATACAGAAAACAATGATTATCCACATGGATAACTTTATGATTTAATGTCATTTTTTACACCCTTCAGTGTCTTTGCAATTGCACACTTGAGTAAAAGTCCAGCCTAAATAACACCTATGAGGCAGTATTCCAGTTATAATTTTATTTAGTTAGCTGCCCCCAAGTATACTATGACTTGATACTCTGACAAACGTCTACATTTCACAACTACCTTTTAGTGCATGAATTGACTACCTTTGCAATGAAGCTGCAACTTACTTCATCTGATAGAAACTGAACTTTTATCTGCCAAAAACAGATAAAGGAATAGCCAGATGATTAAAAGTACACACATCTTTTCAAAGATGTCGGTATTTGATTCATGTACACCATCACAGTAGCAAGAGAGATGTATTTTCCATAAATAACACTGCAAAACTCCATATCCTTTTAGAATAGAACTTCTCTTCTGCATTGGTAATCGGACACATTCCTAAACAAATTTGATTTATGGTGTCTTTTTCATGTCTGAATTACTATACATGAATTTACATGCAGAAAGGCATATAGTTTCAAACTCATTTGTGCCTAAAGAAATTATTTTGCACCTATTTCTGAAATGACACTGAATGTTCTCAGTTTGAATTTTAGAAAACCTATGGTCACATTAAATAAAGGAAATGTTCCTTTCCAACAGGTTTCTGAAAGTTTGAGTTCTACAGCAACAATTTCTGCAAAGGCAATTCTCTAGCATGTTTAATTCAGAAGGAAGAAAAGCCCGATGCCATTTTGTACAGGGGGATAAAAAGTTCAATTATACAGTCTAAATACAGAGCCTTGTTAAATTAGATAATTTACACCTCTGTTGAAAACTGAGCCTCAAACACTAACTCCTCAAATGAGGCCTTGTTTGCTGAATCTCTCGCACATTTACTCTAATGCCCTGATGTTCCAAGTTCATCCCTGGACTGATGTTTCCCACTCTTACTTCAGCATTTCATAGCTGCACTAACCGGCAGGATTTTCTTAGAAATGGAATGCTAATAACTTTTGAGTACAAAACTGAAGTCACTGTGGTTCCTCTATTATAGATCCTCATTTAGTATTGGATACTAAATCTCTTTAGAGATTTTCCACCAATCAAGGCAAGTTAGATGGTTTCCCTTAGAACCACATCAGAGGAAAGGAGGGAGCAAACAGCTACACTACAGACACCTACTAAAAACTGCTGACATTCTAGTTTTAAAGAGGATACTGGCTTTAAAAAAATACAACACACCAAAGAAAAAAAACATGCTCCAAGCAATTTTTATAAGCAGACTGAGGGAGGGTACAACATTCAGGCTCTTCAAATGAAAACATGAAGTCATTTCCCCAAATGATCACTGAGGTATCTCAGTATGCTGTAAGAAATCCCAAATGCAACATTACAGATGTGAGCTCAGCAAATAATCTCAAAACTTCACCTTAAGACTTATCTTACCATTTTACATTGATGATATTAACTACTTTAACGTCTTCTATTCATACAGTATTGGAAAAGAGGTTCATTAGCCAAGTAATAAATATGGCTATTTCTGTAGATAGCTGTTGTCCCTTTATTTATACATGCACTTTCATAGAGGGAGAGACTGAAAATAGTACATTGGTGCTGACTTCAAGACAGTAAGTGTGAAATACTGGGGGAAATCCCCTTCTTTTCATTTTAAAGAGTCTTGCAAAATTACACCACTCCAACCACTCACAGAAGATATGGAGATTTTGGAGATAAGCCATGTGGTATCTATCTGAGACCCAAACCCACAGTTTGCTACTGAAAGGCTGAGTAACACCTGCCCGGGGCAGTGACTACAGAAGGCAATTGTCCACTCTGACACAAGAGGAGTCAGGCCCCTCTAAGACTGGCCCTGAATTCTGAACAATGAATAGCAGTGTGATAATAGGCATTGGACAAATTTGAAGTCTCACGGCCAAGAAGCACTTCTTTTTGCAATGAACACTGGGGTGATAAAGAGACAACTGCCTGCACCTCAGACCCTGTGCCCACTCTATTTCTAGATGTTTATATTAAGTAGCTGCAGAGCATGTGCCTGCTGCTGTGTTCTGAGCTCCTTCAAGCAGCAGTGGTATGAAATTGTCTTGATTCTTGTTAGTCCCACTGCTGCCCACAGGCACACAAGCAGCAACAACCAACACCGACAAGTCTGGGCAGTTTTCCTTCTGGTATTATTTGGGAAACCTCAAGCATCGGCAAGTAGCTGTCTGCAGAGAAACCCCACAGAATCAGGAGCGCTTGCCTCGCATTCAGGAGATTATACAGAAATCTAATTTCCATTCACACAAAAGCTCAGTTTTTACAGATTATAAAAGCTAAAAGTTGCTATGAAACTGACATAGAATGTTTCATTGCATTCTTGCATTCTTTCCTTTCCTCAAAAACTTACTCATTTGCATTTTTTTGACATTATAATCCAGCAGGGGTCAAGAGCAAATTTACAGGCATTGTTGGGTAGATGAATGTATTATGACTTTAGCTTAAATAGTCTTAGCACATTTCAAATTTTAAAATATCATTTTAAAACCCCTTGTATTTCAGTGGCAAGACTAAACACATTTTTAAGATCTCATAATCAGCTCCTGAGAATTAGAGCAGAGAACATTCCAGAAGCACTAGAGAATTTAGAAGTGTTTTTCTTCAGACAGAATTACTACACTTATGATTTCCTTTTATAGTCTTAATAAGCTACAGTCAGAAAAACAGAAAAAAATACAGCTACTCAAAAAGCAGTTAAAATTCTCAAAAAAAAACCCCAACCAAAAAGACCCACCAAAAAACCACAAAACAAAAAAGGCTTTATAAGGAAACTATTAACCATTCAAAGTAGCCTTAAAAAAAAAAAATATTAGCTGAGTTAACAGACACATGTCAATGCTATAACTCTGACCTTAGACATGGCGTATTTTTTTCCTCCCTAGTGATTTCTTGATATTGATTTGAAAACAAGGTAATGAATCACTTATTTCTTTTGCAATAAAGTTTGTCAAGTCGAATCCCCTGAAATAAACCACATGAAATGGTGAGGCAAACAGGGCAAAGGAAACTCAGCAGATGATCAGCAAAATAGACTTCTAATTTCATTTGGTGCTAGTTCATTAGCTGTGCACCATGTCATGTCACGTTGCCCTCTAAGCAATACAAATTTCTCAGCCTGCCTTGTTAGAAGCACACACAGAGCAAAGAGCAGGAACTGCAAAGGGACTAAATCCACTACGGCAAAAATAGAGTTAAAGAAAATGGTTTCAGTTTCCAGCTCTGAAAGAGGCCAAACAACAGATTAACTATTATATATTTAGCTCAAAGAAACAACTTGAACATATTCAATTTTTTGAACAATTTTCCTATTAATAAAACACTAACTGGGCGGGAACATAATATAAATACTATGGTGTCAGGTAAATGCAACAGTCCACAGAGATTAAATGTCATTCAACAACAAAATCCATTCAATTATATACCTTTTCCTCAACAGTGCTGGATTACTAAAAACTAGTTTAAAAGGCAAGGTTAATTTATAGGCGTTATAAGAATGGCTGTTAGAGATAAAAATTGGAAGTATTTCAAAACTGAAGACAAAGGTTTGAGTTTTCTTTGTTTCATTCAGTATTTTGGGCTAATTTCAGTAACATGCTGGAGGAAGACTGCCCTCCTGCGTTCACCGACCACAGCAGGCTGGGATGAGACAGCCCCTGCAGCTGGAATCACTTCAAGCTGGTGATTTTATTTATTTTATTTCTTTTTTTCCAAATAATCACATTACTGATTCAGAGAGTGAAATTAGCCCACCAAATGTTTGCACAGAAATACAAGGCTGGTGAACAGCAGGCCTGTTCCTAGTGCTCTCACAGAAGGTGGTAATGCCTGCTAGCTGGCACCAGGCCTAGAAAGCCATTCTGGGCCTTTAAAATGGCATTGCTGCTTGCAGCTGCTCTTTGCTCTTAACAGAGGCTGCTTATTAAAAGCTCCTAAATTGTTCAATGAAGTCCTAAAGGAATAAAATGCTTGTTAGACACGTTGTAATGAGGTTAGCTGTACTCCTTCACACCAGCTCTTCATGCTACTGCAGCTGTATGGCACCTATCTTCAGAAAGGTACCAAAAAATCCAGAGGTATGAATCCATCATCGCTCACATTTCCTATGCCACACTGTTCCCATGTCATGAATCCTATAAGTGCTTTATAAATAATTAAAACATGAAAGAATGCTGTATGGGAAAACAAGCGTTTTAGAAATGGAAACACCAAGGTACACAACAGTGTGTCATAGAGGAAGTCTGACAGTGAGCTGGCAGAGGGACTTCCAGATTCCTGCTTTTAACAATGTAATTTGGTAAGCTGAAAACCAAAATGCTCCTAATTTGGTAGAACACTTGATATTCACATAGCTAACTGCATTTGAAAACATTCAGGAAATCATCTAGCCTCCTATGAGCCCTACACTAAAGCACTACAAATCTAGTGGCAAGGGGAAAGCTTTGCTTTTAACAGTATTCAATGAGACACAAAAAGCATTTCAATGGTCGTATAGGCAGCTCTAAGAAAAACCTAGGTTTTGTACACTAGCAAACACCAGTCCATTGTTATGGTACTTGTGGATAAAAAGCAGCACACACATCAATAACTTCAGATGCATGTCATTCTCAACTCGTGTGTGTGCATGCACAACACGCATTGAGATACATTTTATTCCAATTAACAAAAACGTATCACTGAATGATCCTTCGATTATTCATTCAGGAAAAACATGAGATGGAGCCAATTTCAAAGAAATCCCACATGATTATTCACTTACACAATACCTAAAACCAGTGTTTTCAAAAATGTGTGTTGGTTTTCACATCAGCACTCGTTTACATTACTTAGAAATAGTAATCAATATCCCGTATGGGACTTCTAAGCCCTTCATCTGTGCATGATATGATCACAAAAAAACCACTACCTCTTTTCCCCTGTTTTTTAAGTACTTTTTTACACTACCTCCAACAACCCTTTTTTTGCAGAGAACAAAAAAGGCATTTTGTCTTCAATTATAGGACAGCAACAAGAAAAATTTAAAAAAAAAAAGGAGGGAGGAAAAAGGAAGCTAGTATTCTGTGCATCTGGAGGGCATGCACTTGTTAAATCTTTACTTATGAGCCCAGATTACTATTTCCTCACATATTGCCTCATGATTTTTCCTTTGTCACTTTGGGGATCACTCAGTTCTTTTTATAGTCTTCAACCACAAGAATTTCACAACAATTGTTACAAAGTGATGCTTTTCCTGTAATTGTACTTTTTCTTTGATTGGTTCAAGTAAATAAATAAAGTAAATAAATAAATGTATTTGTATACATAAAGGGAGAGAGATTCTTGCATGGGAAGAAGCAAATCAACCGTCCCCTCTTCCTCTTGCATTTCCCATAATAGAGACTTATTGACAGTTCAAAACACTTACTGGTGTGAGACAAAATTTTAATTTAGACTAAATATTCTTAACATTGAAACAGTGTTGAAAGCTCCACAAAGGAGATTATTATATGCAAGGTTTAAATTATTTCGGTTATGTTTCTATCTAAGTTGTTTTGCCTCCTGGTAAACAACATCTTTTTCTTTCATGGAAAGACCTAATAAGTGCTGCTTCCCCACAACTTTCATTAACCAAAAAAAGGAAAAGGAAAATTGTTTATGGTAGTGTTAATTCTTCTATTTGTGTACCTGCATTATCAGTCTCTACAGCTTGTTAAACAATGCCTAACACTACTTAGCAAACAGAAGAACTTACATACAACATCCAAATTAAATCAGTTAATGTATTCTAACTGAAACATTTCTAATTTTCCTTTTTAGAAGGGAAACCAAGCTCTAGTAAGAAGAGCTATGATAATCAAATTAGAGACCAGTGGATTTCACACTACAGCCAGGGCTCACCTGCTGCCAAATACACCACCTCTGGAGACATCTGCAGGGCAGCAGGAACCTCCAGTGCCACTGATATTCCCAAGGCGAGTGTCCCAGCAAGAAGCTAAGCTACTACAACACTCACTAAACTGAAGAAGCTAAAACCTCCGGAGAGCCAGGTGATTGTCTACATCAAGCTCCTTTCTCTGTTATATTTTTGCTGTAGGAAGGAAGAACAAGCCTTTAAGGAGCATGGGACAGTTAGAGTAGCTTGCTATTTGCACAGATGATACTACGGAAACAAAGGCCAGTGTTAATTATCGCGTCACTAAGAACATACATCAGTCAAGCAGTCTTTGGAATATAACATTTAGGTACCATTTCTCTCCTAGAAGTTCCAGAAGGACAGTATTGTCCAAACAGCACATATTGTGTCCAAGGTCTATGATACAGGACTTTCTTTCCAACGGGTATTCAGGCAGTTTTCAAAAAAGGGAGCACAAAATGTGCCTAGGATGTCTTGGAATCAAAAATCAATTATTTTGAGATAGGGATTTGGGTGGCACACATAATTGTCACATTTAGTGTCTGCAAGTACAGAGTACTTCTATATTTGGAATTCAGGCATGGTTCTGTTATACCTAGTTAGAATTACAAGGCAGAACACTGTTTCTGTTAAGATAATAAGGCCTCAGCCCAAGTGAAGCTGGTACAGAAGCTGATACGGCCCTGAAGTCAGGACAGACTGACACAGAGCAATCAGGACATGCAGGTGGACCATTGGCAAGACCGGGATCTCACTCCCAGAACTCTCAGAGCTGATGCCCACAGGGAGGTTCAAATTCAGCAGCTGCACACCTTGGAAAGGCACGTGACGTGACAGAGGAAAAAGAAGCCATTCCTGAAACACTGCACCAAGGCACATGATTTATTTTTGGACCAGTACTTCAACATTTTTCCAAATTAAGCCTGAAGATACCTTCCTGGCCCCTTCCAGTGACTATCATGTTTTTCATTCAGCAGTTTCAACTCAATACAAGTGCCATTTGGAACCCAAGGGCACATGCCTAATCTAGTATAACCTTATCTGCTGCTCCAGTAACTAGATTCTCCTCCTGCAAGGTCTCTGTTTATTCAAAGGAGTACAAAGCACACCCTTGCAGTGCCAGTTAACAAGTAAAATATCCTGTCTGCTGGCACACGACATCTCACAGAGGTGCTGGTGGGGAAAAAGGTGACAAAAAGGTGAAAAGTAAGAGTACTCTCTCCTCAGAGGGCACTTTGTTCATACACTCCTTTTTAGTTCTCAGAGAAATCAACAGACCTTCTAAATTCTAGATTCTACAAACTGGGTGTTTTTGTCTAAGACAAGGATTTTATTCTTTTCATAGACTATTCTGACAAACAATTTTTAAAAGAAGATTCATTACAAAGACTTTATTACCCTTGGTCCCCAAGAACTTTTTGTCTTCAATCATATTTCACCTCCTACTCAAGGCCTACAAAAATGCACAGTAGTCACAAGTTTGCAAAGAAAAAATCTGAATTACAAATAGCTATATGGAAGGGGCTCTATTTTGTATTTGCCATATTACTTGAAAGTGACATACCGCTTAAAGCGTTTTGACAAATACTTTTGGCAAAACAGTCCAGCTGCAAACTTGCAACACAAATCAACCAACGCAAAACATTTTGTCTCTCCTAACTTCCAGGAACTCAATACCAGAAAATAACTTCCCAAAGCTTTCCAGAATGGCTACACTTATTAGACAAGGACATGGTATCTCTTTCCAGCTTGATGTTCTTGAATTCTGTTTGTCACAGCTTTGCAGTTCAAACACACTATGCTTCATTGCCCTTTCTGCTTAGGGTATCTTGCAATCTCAGATTTTCATCAATTAAAAGGAGAGTAGTATTTTAAGGAAATCTTAATTGAACAGAAGGAACAAGGGATTAAATCCTTCCATCTTCAGTAAAACAACCTCTGAACCAAGCTTTGTCTTTGATCTTCAAACCTTTGCATAAGCCACATAAAGGATAAAAAGGTCGCTTAACAGGACCATGGGGATCCTTCCTTGTAAGAAACAACGTATAAATAATAGCAAAAAAACCCAAACCCTGATGAAAAAATCTCTATCAAGAGTCTTAAAGTGGAAATAAGCAGTCATGATTAACTGTGTATTCCTTATGGCAATAACTTAATTATACGGAGTGAAACCACAGAGCTTTCAGAAAAGCTTCCTTAATTTACTGGATAATCCACAAGCAATTTCCTTATATGGCTGGAGAGAAATCACTGCTGTGTGCACTAAAGCTGGAAGACAAATGGCCTTACAAACAGAAATCACTGTTACTAACTGGAATAATAAAAGTCTTGCATCACCATTGTTACACATTCCTTTCATAGAAATGCATTGCATTTTCTTCTGAGTGTGGTAAATCATCATCAAATCATTAAACTGCTTATTGAATTTATGTAAATTAACAGTGCAGCCTTACAGGGAAATGGGAGAAACAAAGGAAAGGCATTTAGGAATTTTAGCCTAAAAAAAAAAAAAAAATCTTTAAAATTACATCAGATGTAGAAACTCAACATATAGACTTGAGCTTATATGCTTCAGGTAAAAATGAAAACTTGCTTTGTGTGATCACTTTACAATGATGTGATGATAAAAGATTAAATACCAAACATAGTCTGGCTAAGATTGACTGTGAATTCTGATCTCAAAATTCTAATGAACTCTTCAAAATATGACCTTTTAGAACTCATATTACTCAAGTAAACTGCTTTTCTTTATGGAAAAGTTAGACTGAAGAGCAGCCTTCAGCACTAGACTACCAACAACTTCTGGTAGAATTCTATAGTTACAAAAACCTTTCTTGAAATTTGGTCCAACTCTTAACACTCCAGACATAACAAAATCCTCACAATATACTTTTTCTCTGTAGCAGGCAGCTCCAGGAGTATTTACTGTTTGCTAAGCGTGAAGATGACATCCTTTCATTTTTACTGCAAAGTGTTTTGGAATGGGTTTCTTTATTTTTTTCCAAACTCTTAATCGTTTTTCGAAGTAAACAGACCAGATACGTAATATATTTTCACACACTCACTCACACAGTTACACACACACACTCAGGCACACTCAGGCACATTCACACTCTCGTACGAACCAAATAATTTTTAGAGCTTACACTTTCTAAATTCTAAACACTCCTTTTGTTATTAAAAAAAGACACATGAAGGACAAAACCAGTGAAGAATGCTACTCATTCTAGAGCAAAGCAGCTCAGAATCTGGCACAAATAGGCATAACTCAATGATTAGATTGACTTTTTACAACTCTGTCCATGGAGAAAGTGAAAAAATTGCCACAGCCATAAAAGAAGTAATTTTTAGCACCAGGGTTCAAACAGACTCATAAATAAAACTACGCTCACCCACATCACTAGAAAAGTCACATTAAAGAATTTCCACTGTTGGGAAAATATTATAAATAATCCTTGCAATCTATGAAATATGAGAATTTACTACTGCCTTTGGCAATTCCTGGCAGCAATGCTTACCTGGCAATAATCCAACCTGAAGATAACAGGCTAATGTAATCCCTAGTTTTCTCCTACTCAAAGTGCACAGAAATCCCAATTTAATTAGACTGCCTTCCTTTTTTGCACATACAACATACTTAAAAATATTCATGGATTTAAGTTTTCGTATTTATTAATCACATCAAAGCAATTTCAGTGTACTTTGGACGACATAAGGATTCAGGCTGCAGGAAATTAAATCCTAGTTCTTACCCAGAACATTTCCTGCAGGTACTTCCTCAAGATCTTCAAGCTCTCTTCCCATAAGTAAGTAGAGGTTCTCCAATGTACAGCACGTCATATGAGGGACTGCTGGCAGATCATCTGTGGCAGAGCACTGGGATGACAGCTACACAGAGCACAAAACCAGCATTTGGATATTTATCACTCAGCTCAGATAAAAACTTCTTTCACAAAACCTCCTTGCATTCCAAAGTCAAAAAAAACAATCTAAAGCATTTTCATCTCAAACCTTAGATGTTAAAAACCAACATACACTCTCAAAAATCCAGACTTGAGGCAAACAGGTGAATGTTACCAAGAAGATAAAAAATAATGCTTTCTTTGGCAAATTTTAAGTGTGTAATACTTCTACCTGCTTTTCATTATCACTGAAAAAACAAATGTTTTGAATTAAATTCAAAAGTAATGAACTTCTTTGATGAGAGTCTCAAAACATTTAACACCAGTTTTTCCAATACTATCGTGCACCTTCTGTTCCCTAAAATAATTGCTTTTTCCTTCGTCTTTTTTTTTTTTTTTTCAAACAAACTATACACATACTGGATTTACGGTTAGCTAATACAACACTGGACTTAAAACTATTTTGGAAATGTTACGGTTCATAATGAGTTTACAGACACAATCAGCTGTTAGCACAATTACCTAAATTACTTCGATACTTTTTGGAATTATTCATTTCAACTTTTTTATCTCTTTTGAGTGAGACATGTATAAGAAGTTAAGCCATCTGTGTTTCAAAAGAACCCGAAGTATTGCAACAGTTCACAGTCAGCTCTTACCTTATGCAAAGACTCAGCAGGATCATATTTTGGCCCTAAAACGAAGATTTTTTGCCCTCTTTTCACCACGCCACTGAACACTCTGGCAAAAGCAATGAAATACTCCTTGTTGTCTGCTTCCTGCTTCACTGCCTTCGAGGTCATGCTGTCTCCTTGACCAGTGAGCTGTTGCTCTTCACCTAACCAGTCAGAAAAAATATATTAAGCATAAAAACACTTTTTGCCTCATCATCTGAGGGCAACAAAAATCATTATGTATTATTTGTCACATGTGGCCAATCACAGAATCGTTCCAGTTAAAACAGACCTTTAAGATCCTGAAGTCCAACCCAGCACTGCCAAGTCCAGCACAAACCCATGTTCCTCAGTCTCACATGTTTTAAATGTCCCCAGGGATAGCAACTCAATTACTTCCCTGGGCAGCCTCTTCTAATGCTTTACATTTTTGGTCAACAAAAATTTCCTCTAAACCTTCCCTGGCACAACCTGAGGACATTTCCTCTTGTCCTACCACTTGTTACTTGGGCTAAAAGATCAACCCCCACAGCTGTTACCTGTAATCCAGTCCTGTTGCTCACACACTGCTTTTGCAGCAATTTATTGGCTTTTTGGTGTTGAAAGTTACTCAGTTTTTAGCAGAGCATCTCCTTGAAGCATCATGTCCCTTCAATGACTCAAAGTACAGAGATCAAGCACATTCTCAGGCTAAGGAACATGAATCCATGGCACTATTTCAGCATTTATGAACTATCAGCTTTCTTACAAATCCCTGCTCACTCTTCGTTCAGTTCCATGTACTGAACTTTGGACTGGCACGTGGATGATTCACAGTGTGGATTTGTAAGGAGCCCCTTGGCGACACCATGACGCCACTATCAAACATCCTCCTAGCAAAACAGGTATCAAGGTACCACACACCTTTTGGATCACCAGTGTTCCCAGTTACTTCAGATGAATTTTCGCTTGGGGGCTTTTCTGACAGCTCCTTCCCTTGACTTGCTGCCAATTTTTCTGCGTGCCTTCGTTTCGCAAGTTCGCGCCGATGAGCAATTTCTTCTTGAGTTAACGGCCTACATTGTATTTAAAACACCAGTATTTGGTAATGTCATTTATTTTAAAGTAAATTAAATAATAGTAATTAGAATACTATATTTGACATTTGTAAAAACTCATGCAGAATGCCTTTTGTCCCCCAATACTATAATTTTAAGTAAGCTAAAATTAGCAAACTCTTCCTCTACCATATTTAGACTTTCATTTTTCTTCCAAATACATAGAGATTAAATACTGTCATTTTTAATTACTCCTAGTATCTTTATTATTTTAAGGAAATCTTTACAGCAAGTGCTCCAATGCAGGGAAAAGTCTTTGCCTATTAAAGCTACCTTTCATAAAGTAAGACCATTAAAGCAAAAGACTTAAAACAGACAACAACAACAAAAAATAATTTTAATAGTCTGATGCATCCATCTACTCATTGGTACACCCTGCCTTAAAGCAAAGTGCTTCAATGTATGATTTAGAGCAATAAATAATAAAAGATAAAGAATATTATCGACATTCTTACGTAAGGCAATATAAAGAGACTTGTTTGTCAGTGCAAGCATTTTAAACAGCAAAGGGATATTCATTACACATATAAGAAATCTAACAGCACTGCCCAAAACTGTCCATTTGATTTTTAAATCTAGCGCTAAATAAAAATGTTATATGATGTTATCTTCTAATCTAATGATTCCAAACATAGAAAATAAATTCAGATATTAGTCATCCTCCCTTTTCAGTTATTATTCTGTTTCTATTAACTTCCCATGTAAACAACGGGAACCTAATCATTACAGATACTTTTAAGAATAATCTATTCCGTTTACTAATTTCCGTATCAACAAATTCTCAAGTAATGTGCTGTTATGTGCCTACATTAAAAAATAATATTTAGAGCTGTAACTTAACAGCAGAAGAAATAATTAAGTTATGCAAATGTAATTTTTTTTTACTGGAACCAGAATGCTTTCAGTGTTGGCTTTGTCTTTTTTTTTTGCACTGGAAGCAATGGACATATATATTGCTTTCCAGCATTAATAAATTTCCAAAATAATAACCAATGTATTTTTTTATATTATAGTAACATTTTTAATGAAATTCTAACTCCGGAGAAGGAACAGATGTCTATCATAAAACATGCTTTTCTATAACACAACTGGACAAACTAATCACCAAATCTTAGACCTTGACTTCAGCTGAAGAAGGTGAACAGAATCCAACAGCAAAACCTCACCTATACGATTTGTCTTGCATTTGCTCACGATGGAGACAAAGCCAACAGTCCTTAGTGTTAAGATGGCTTAGGATTTTTTCAATCAACTGCATCAAGCACACAGCATTAAAACAAAAAGTGCCCCATGAGTAGTTCTAGCTTGTTTAGTAGCCTTGGACAAGTCACATCCCCTCTTCAACCTCCACACTCACAAACACAAGACTTCCTGAATAGCAACAGTGGTAATGAATGATAAGAGGAAGAAAACCACAGGAAGCACTACAGCAGTAGAGTCATTTTTGTTTACAGAAGAGCCATATAAATCTCTACTACAAAAAAGCACAGAAAGATTGACTCACTTTGCCATATCAACTACTGCACACTTCGAAATAGGGAAAAACCCTGTTAGTCACAGGTCAAAGGTTTTATGTGCAGCCAGTAGAAAGAGTTACTGGACACCTACTCTGCTTTTAACTGGATTAATTAGGGGCAGGAAGTCTTGAACAGATTACATGGCTGAGACCAACTCACTGCCAGTAAGATTTTTATTTATATTGTAATCAGGATGGTTTTCTGCATGTAACACCTTCTGCAAGAGACTAAATTTAAAAAATGAGACACTTGATAAAACAAAATTCTTCACAGAATTTGAAGAAATCACTTGGAACAGTTATCATGCTTATCTTGAACTCAAATGTTCAATTTGAAAGAGTAAGAAAACTATATACAAGTTAAAAATCTCTCTAAAAATTACCTAAGAGAGGCCCCCAGGATAAAATGTCAGAATTTGAAGCGCAGACTTCTAGAACTCAGAATCTGGGACAGACACATTGCATGTTATAGAAAAGGAGAATGCAAGACAAAATCACCACTTCAAACTTCTTAGCAACTTAGTTTTATTTTTAAAAAAAGGAAAAAACTGTCTCTTAAAACAATCATGACAGAATTAAGAATATGTATCTCTGAAATTTCAAATACTGTGGTATTTCTGCTTGGCTTGTTTATTTTACTGCTACAGAGAGAGAAGCTTAACAATACAAAATGCAAAGCAGATGGTGGAGAACAAAACTTTTTTATGACTTTTTTTTTTCCTGAAGGCAGCTGTTCAAAGTTATTTAAAGGTTTGGAATGTCAGAAAAATTTCTAGAGGAGATAGATTGATAGGGAAAGTACAGATCAGACAGCCAAGGGTGTCATAAACACAGTCTATATATGATGACCTGGTATACATACAGGGACTATGTATGCATTCCAACACATTTGATTGTCCAAAAATACTTTTCATTTTTGTAAATAATCCTGAGAGTAAAAGAAAAAAGTTTCTTTGCTTTTTTCCACTTCATATGGTATTTTTCAAAGTATCAGTATATTTAGATGTCAAATAGCCCTAACCACAAATACTAAAGGTACCTTAAGATTCTGAATGCACTGGTCTAAGTGGCAATATATATAAACACACTTTATAATATTCTGATTTTGACAAAAAAGCAGATTGAGTGTAGGTGAGACTAACTAGCAGGTACAACCTAGACTTCTATCCCGGTTTCTGTCACCATCAGCGTCTATAAAATTAGTCACTCCCAGTAGTATCATTAGAAACTACAAAAAGATAATGTCGTCAAATAAATCCTTATATAGAGTTGTAACACAATCAAGCAGAACACAGAACAAGATTAATGCACACAAGGCACTGGATCTGCAACAAAACCAGTTTCAAATTATACCCTGATTTATTCAATTTCTCCAGGTGGCAAAACCAATCAGAAGCAAAATCAATTTTGGACAAAAGCTGACCACACCAAAAGAAAGGTTGGTTGTCCTTCTTCCCCCCTTCCCCTTTTTCACGACATTAGAAAGCATCAACTGCCTCGTAATATTGGCAGAAAAAGAACTGCAACATGCAGTCACACAAACATCAGCAAATAAAAATTCTGTAGCAGAAAGAGAAAGAGAGATTCCCTGACTCCAGAGAAATGCTACAGCATCCAGACACGGGAACCTGGCACAAGTAACAGAGCTGGCATACAAGGCTGACCACATCATTACCAACTCATCTTAAACTCAAACATGTGGTAAACAAATGCTATAGAAATAATAATGTAGGAAAGAGTATAATATACATGCTATTGACATTTAATAGATTGCTGATTAAAGGCATTAGATTTCAGGTAATGTAAGCGAGCTCCTGCTGACTACTTCGATGATTGCCACATTCCCCCAGGATAACACATTTAGTTCAAACTGAAAGACAACTAAACTTCCTCACGCAATCAATCCTCTGAACATGATAGCTTTTCTACTCTTTCACATTATCAAAGACAGACTTCAATCCAAACCAGTTCAAAAATTCAGAGCGAATAATCAGAACAAAACCCCCAAAGATAAATTTGCCTTTGATTACTGAAGTGTTATGTTTATGTTTTTAACCTCCAGACCATTTTAAAAAGGAAACATCACAGTCAAAACATCAACTGATTTCCAAAAGACTAATAGTACTGCCAACAAGTGTCTGTGATGCATCTCTCATGGCACGAACAATGGTTTTCAAGTTCTGAGAATGCTTTCTCTCCATACAGCTTCTTCCAGTTTAACCTGCACGAGCTCATGGACAGATTTTTGACTTCACAAGGTGTGCAGAGGGTAATTTTCTGATAACATCTTTAAATCCATGTAATTTATAGAGAATCCTATTCATGACTCTGCTCTTCATGACTCTAGAATTAAGTTCTAGCGAAATAGATGGCTGCTGCTCTGCTCACCTAGCACTCAAAGAATTCTGTCAACATCCCTAAGGACGGCTCAGTCAAGTGCAGTTTGTTTGCTACATTTCAGGGCAGTGTATGTCCAGTGGTCTCCCTAATCCTTTAAAAGCTCATTAATTTCTGGATTCGACTACTTAATGTCTATGGAACAATTTCCATTCACAAACTAAAGTACATCTACCAAGATCATTTACTATCAGTTCTATTGCAATGAGACTAGTACGCACTTCACAGTAGAAATAAATGTGTAAACACAAAAAGAACAAATGAACATTATCCAAATCACAACTTACATAAAATTTCATACAGCAGTCTTACAGGACTCCTTCAACAGGGAATACTCAACAACTGTTCGTATTACATGATATAGCAGTTATCATTCATTCTGAGACACGTAATGAAATAAGGTATCAATCCCAAGCTGTCACACTCTGCCTGGAAAAACACTCCAGACTGATAGAGCAACCTCTGATTTATCTCACATGCTGAATGTGCAAAAAAGAAAAAAGAAACTTGAAGCAAAACTCTTCTACAATGTTACAAGCTTTACTCACTTGAGCTCACCATTACACAAACTATAGTATGTCCAGAGATTCAAATTTTAACCATTACTATATATTTCGTTCTCGGATCAGTTGCCAAGGTCTTAGCCAGATTCAGATGTATACTGTTACTGAAATCTATTTCATGATAACCATAACAGGGGTTTTAATCTTTGAAAAGCATTTATTAGTCTGTTAATTACGCAGCTGGATGCCAAATTCAGACGCTAACCTGTAAAGCCAACAGCCTATTCAGATGATATATGCCCCATTCATTTCTAATGCACAAACTACAATTTAGAACAAACTACTAATGAAAACAGAAGATGATGGGTTCTGATCACACTGAGGTCGCTGCAAGTTGTACTGCCTTAAACACAGAAATTAATTTACTTGCAAGAAGATAGTAATTTCTTACAGAGCTTGGACCTTTATACAGGTTCTCATTTTGATAAATGTCATTTCAGGTGAAGATTTGGCAAAAATCTCAGGATTTTTTTTTCCAATACACTTTTTATAAAACATTAGAAAGAAAACAAATGAAGCACACTACAATCTGTTTGTTTAAGACATGCTAACAAGCTGTAGCACAAAACAAAGAAACAACTATCATCGTAATTTCATGCAGAATTGTATGGGGAAGCGTCTATTTCAGGGTGACACCTAAGAAAAAAAACCAGTCCTGATTTCAAGCTGACTGAGGACAAAGAAGAACCTGTCACATTATCTGGAGGAAAACGGTAGAGGTATTATAGGTTTTATATCCCCCAGGGCAGCAATGAAATATAATTTTAGTGCACTAGCTTATCTGTTCAATAGACTTTGCTTTATTACCACTGGAAAGTAGAAATAGAATTTCTTCAGTACGCTTTACTTATTTACATTATGCAGGGTTATAAGATGGACTTGAGGTAACATAAAAGATTTGCTTCCTATTGCTCACGTGGCACTACATCACTGTGAGATTTACGCATAAAGCTTTACTAAGTTATTAGATGACTTCATCATAACAAACATATGATATTCAGTTTATATTTTCGTAATATTTTACATTAAATGCCCCTAGCAATTAGTTGGAAGCAATCGCAATTAACTACTAAATATTTCCCTTTTACACTGGGTTATATAAAGACAGAATTCTGAACCTTAAGAAAAGCAAACTGGTACATTTATATACCCTGTACCTAAATGCCAAGCTTGGCTTTTATTTATACACCTACACTCAAGTATTCTGTCTTTAAGACTAGGGTTCAATGTCACACACCAGTAGAAATGAGAGAAAGAAACAGCATATGCTGAATGAACACCTAGTATTGCACACAGCAATACTTTAGAATAAATAACCACAGGCATCACCAAATAACCGTTACATAAAGCAAGTGGAGGAGGGGCCCTAATCTGTTTGTCTTCTCTGCCCAACCAACAATTTACATTTTTACCTGACTTGGTGGGAATTTGCAAATAATTTCAGAAGATCAGACGGAAGAAATTGGAAGACAAAACACTTGCAATTATCATTTCTTTACAAAACCTGGTAAAAAGTAATGACATAGTGGTACTATACAAAAAGTCAATTTTCAAATCTTTCCAAGGAAAGATAAATATAAGCTGACAACCTGCTTTAACTTGACAACGAACAATTTTCCCATGTATTCTGCTATTTAAACAGTAAAAGCAAAATCATACCAGCTTTACTATAGAATCTATTAATTTTAAAGTGACCTTCAAGGAGGTATTAGTTGCCAACAGCAGTCTCAAAGGATGTCGTTTTAATTAAAAATCCATCCTTTGTTATCATTTACTGTACACCCTGGACTTAGAACAGCTTTTTGCTTTTCCCAGCTTATGCTTAATAAGTATTTCAAGCAGATGGCAAAAATAAGGCAAAATATAAAAAATTACAAAGTCAGTTTGAGTCTTCTAACAAAGTTACAAAAAGGTAACCTTACCCAATACTACCTCACAAAAGGAAAAAAGAGACACTAGCATAGATCTACATTTCTTTTCCCTCTGGAAGTAGACGACAAGTCTTGCAAAAAAAAAAAAAAATCTGGAGAAAACTCTTAGATGCTTAAAATCAGTCCTTCCCCACTCCCAAGGGATGCAAATAAACCTCAGGTCAGTCCAGCAGTCAAACATCAAGATACACAAGAACACAGCTATGGCTCCTCAAAATTAACATGTAAGTGAAACATACCACATGGATTAATGTTCTTTAAAAGGAAAACGTGAAACAATTGGTAATAGACATAGCGACTGTTTCTCCCCATGTTCAGACATTCTTATGGAGCACCCTCATGGAATGCCAGTTTAAATATTTCATCTCACATGCTCCACTCAACCATCACTCAATTCTGTTAAGCACAATCTTCACTGTGTAACTGTAAATAGCACACAACGACCAATACAATTAAAAATGTGCTCAAGAACCACAGCTACACAATGCTGTGTTTTTAAAACACTTGGATTTTGTTTCCTGGAGACTGCTTTCCTTCATTAGAACTTTTCCAATTTCTTCAGGAACTGCTTACCTGTAGAATCTTAACAAATCGAGTATTGAGAAATACACATTTAGCTCTACTGCTGTTTTCCAAATAATGGAAGCCAACTGCCACCTCAAAACAAATCTTTAATATTACCTAATCAGCAAAATCACACAGTACTAATAATGACTGATTACCTCAAAGAAAAACACACATGTGATTTCATTTTCATATTAGCTAATTAGTAACTAATTGAATAATTTAATATGAAGGCTAGCAAGAAATACTTTTCACACAAACTACAGAGCAAGACACTACAATTTCCAATGCACTGAATAAACAGGGAGAAAGGAAAGTAACTAAAATCTTGAAAATTTCTGTGTCTGGCATGTGTAAAAGCCATCTTTGCCCCTATTTCACATTCTCATCACCTGAAAGACTCTTGATTCTCCCAGCAAATAAAAAAATAGGTCATTATCAGTGATAGAACAGCCAAAAAGTGATGGCCTCAGTGCAGTTGTCTCTGATAACTGGAGCCCATCCCCAGGAAAGCAGACAAAGCAGGAATGGCGCTGCTGTGCCACACCTGAGCGAGAGAGAGCTCGTGTCAGAGACACTTCAGGACAGCACTCAAAGCAAAACTGCACCATCTAGTGCCTGCTCAGTCCAGGCACACAGTGCATCTTTTCCCTGAATGCTAACAGTGCAAGGAGGATTTCTGCTGGAAGATGTGTAGTAGACAACCTTGGTAAGAGAAGAATTGAAATAAATCTAGTAAGTGTGAGAAAAACCTAAGGTAGTAGTAAAGCTTTCAAATATTGCTACAGCAGCAGAACCATTTTTTGCATGAAGATTAAACACAGTCTAATTTAGCAAGAAAATTATTATCTTCTCTATTACTTCACTGTACTGTGACAATCCCCCCAAAAAACATAAAATGGCCAGTTAACACAGAAGTTGCCTACTGAACATGCTTCAGAGGCTTGGAGGGATGAAAGGTTAAGATGAACCTCGTTCTTGTAAACTCATCAGAAAAGTACATTTCTTCTGCAAAAATGCAGGTGGCTTCAGGTTAAAGTAGTACACTTAAGTGTGCCAGGAAAACGAGATCTACAAGGACCTACTTCGCAAGGAAAATAAGATGGCTGTTGAACAACAAAAGACTGTAACAAAAAAATCTTCCAAGTCTCTCAGAAGAAAATATTTGGAAGTGCATTAATGCCCTTCAGATCACTGCAAAAAGCCAGACAAGATTTGGACACAAAAATGAACCCATTTTATTTTGCTGTTGCAATGGACAGGATGATTACTGAGCTGTTATGCCCAGTTTGATGGGAAGTGTTCCTTGGTACGAACACAAGCTGCTGTGATCATGCCAACACAACCTCACTGAAAAAACAAGGAAGTGTTGCAACTCCATCATTTCCACCAGACATCCTGAAACTGCTTACACTGCATGCACTAGGATGATACCTTTGGACAACAGTCCTATTCTCCAACAGATTTCTGTATCTTCTAAAACTACTGTGATTAAACAAATCACCTCCTGAACTCATTCAAAAAATCCTTACTTACACAAAAGACTTTAGTGCATTTCAAGAATTCACTGATTATTTTCTCAAGTCTAAACCAACTTATCCATGCCTTCAATGTATTTTTTTCTGCCAGAAGTAACTAACACAGATCAGAAAGTAAAATGTCACACTTTCTTACCTTGGTTTATTCTGTGGCAATGCCTTTGCATCAACAGGAAACATTTTGGAAACAAAGACAATAACTGGGGCTGTTGCTTCACTACTGCATTTCATAAAAGCTGAAACAAACATAAAAGGAAGTTATTTTCAGTCTTTTTTCCTCCCAAAAGTATGGACAAAGCTACAACTTTACATTAATTTTGTAGGCATTACTGTTTATTTCATGTTTCAATGGATAATAATATGCTAAGGACAAATCAACAGGAAAAAGTAGAAAATTTCTCTAGCCTAATCCTTTGATAACAATGCCTGTATCTTCAAGTGAACTTTTCAATAAAATGAGCAAAACTGCAAAAATAGAACTCTTGATAAAATACTACATATACTCCAATTAAACAAGCTGAGTATACAGGCTGATTTAGATCACAATGGAAACCAGAGAGCAGCTAGGATTAAGACTGAACACTATTTATTCAGTTCCTCAAATTATTCTCCTTCCTTTCAAACCAAAGGAGGAAGTCCTGCAAATGTCCAGATGCTCACAAAATCCTAACAACTTCACTGCAAGAACAGATATTCCTCAAAAGATGAAAGATTCACACAAAACTCATTCAATACATAGGAAATTCCCATACAATATTTTTTTCATCCAACTTGAAACACATGATTTCAAACTAGACAATACCATTCAAAACTTCTAACATAGAAACTGAATCATCTTCTCCTACACTTCTCCCTTTTATCTGATATATAAAAAGACCACAGAGCAAAGGCAAACAAAAGCCCAAGACTACTACTAAAAATTAGCAAAATACTCACTAAATGTGGAAGTCCACTATTTGTTCATAACCAAGAGCAGTAAGATCCAAGTTTACAGAGGCAAATTTCTTCCAATTAACTTACACCAATACGGTGGTGAATACTGTCTGGAGAATACCATGTTTTTAAATGTTCAATAAAGGATGAAAAGACAGTGTTGTTACTCTTGGGAAACAATTCCTAACAGCCTGTCAATCTGACGTTCACATCTCATTTTTAATTGACATTTTATATCTCACCCTCTTAGATTTCTTCAAAGTCTCCTCAAAACATCACGCTACAATTAATAATTAATTACTAAAAGCTAATCAATACACTTGCAAAAATTAAATCCAAATTCAAACCACTACTGGCTAAAAATTGATGATTTTAATACACAAGTTAGCAAAATATTCAATTTTCAATTACGTAACAACTTCTACTGTTCAGAACTAAAAATGAGTATTAACCTTGTATCCTTCTAGAACCCCGAGTTTCAGAGTCCTGGATGTTACATCACCTGCAGCTTAAATTGTCTAAAACCCATGAACATACGGGACGGAAGAAAAATGTATGGCCATAGAACTATGACACGTCAATGACAAACATCAACAAAGCTACTGCAGATGGAATATTTATAAACTTACGTGCAGACTACAGTACCTAATTTTAATATTTATAATTTAGGTACATCTTACAATCCAAAGACAAACAAAACCACCACGACAGAGACAACCTTCACATTAATGGGAGAACACCTACTCACCACTTTTCAGTTCCCGAGTTTCTGGTGGCAAAGAATCAAATGTTCTCGCTCCAACACACATCAGCTTTTCCACCCTCTCTGCCGTGATGTCCAGAGGACTGGGAATTTTATCACACACCATGGCTAAAACACATTGCTAAGGATACATATTTATACTTCCTTACTGGATGCAAACAACAGGAAGACGAATGCTTTCAATGCTTCTTTAATTCAGCCCCATGCACTAACTGCCAGCAGCAGCAGATCCAGAATCCGGCTCTGTTGTCACAGTGCATTTGGGTCCCTCTCAGGTCAGCAACCATTTTTTGCCATTTATCAGGGGCAGAGTTAAGGAGGAGTGGCCCACCTCAAGTGCAGCTGGGAAACCAAGAACAGCACAACTGGGGCCAGATTTACACAAGTAATTAGCATTCATGCATCAATAATTTGTGCACATCTACCATAATATAAGATGTATCATATTATAAACAATGGGCACAGCTGACAAACAGCAAAAGATGATTTTGAATTAAGAACTTTTATGCCTAAAACATAACACCAGACATCTACAGAACTTCATGGACAGAAGACCTATGATGCTATTATAAACAGGAGATCAGTTTCTACTTCAGGAAAACCACTAAAACTTGAATATAAAACTACATAATGAAGCTGTATTGCCAAGTTACCTCCAGTTTCATAACTTAGTTTCCTAAAAATAAGATATGCAAAAGCACAAAGTTGGCAGAAATGTAAAAATAATGGTAGACACGTAACTTGTAACGTTACAAGCAAGAAAACAGGTCCAGCCAGCTTAGGCACAGACAGAAAAAAAGAAAACAAATTATACCAAATCACACACTGAAATATTTGAGCACACTGTGAAGTCTGAGAACTGCTAATAGAGAAAAAAAATAGTATCTTTTCTAAGGATACAGAGGACTGCATCAGATATTGGTAGCCACTGGCTACAAATGGCATTAAGATGAACTTTTGGGTCTGCATGCCGTGACTCCCGGGCACCAATTCTCAGTCCCAAAGAGGCGACTATCTTTTCTATTTTTTCTTTGTCTCTGTAAGGAAAATAATAAACAAATTAAAAATCCACAGAAGCAATATATAACCAGTATCTATTATTTTTGAGTACTTAAATCACCAAAGCACATGGAAAGAGATGCCATGAAAACCTTATAGATGTTCTCACCTTTTCATAACTGCCTCATACAGACTCCAAATGTTGTCCAGCACCAGCTGCACAAACAAAGGTTTCTTTCCTTTTGACTGGTAGAAGATAAAAACAGCTCATTACCAGCAATTCCTCACTTTTTATATAGGCTTAAGACTGCACTTTTCATAAGGAGCATGTAAAACCTTCATTCAAAGTCAAGAAGTCTGTCTTGTAAGAATGGTATAAGTCACAAAATAAAGATGAAATTTTAAAGTGGAGGACAAGGGTTTCAATTTCAGAAAAAGAACCTGATAAATATGGCACATGACTACCTTGAGCCTGCTTATCACACTTTTCATAACTATTAATCATCACCTATGTAAACAGCAAAAAAATCAGGACTAATGAAAATCAGGAAACTGCTTTCTCCTCCCTTAACTTTCAGTGGTGGAAATGCTTAATGCTAGAGGCACAGAGACCCACTCACTACTCTCGTTTCTACACTGTTAATGTTCCTTTCATCTTGTGTGTTTCACTCTATGCTGAAACCTTGAAGCTGCAATGTCCCTTCTTTTGTGAGCACTGTTAGATGAGATTTCCTCCATGCAGTATTTGGGTGGTCAGTTTTGGAATGTTCTATGCTCCAAGGGGCAAGGCTATCCTGGTGATTTTATACCTCCAGTAACACCGAGTCAAACAGCCACTGAGGTCAAGTTTCAGAATACACTGTAAGGAACAGAATTAAGAAAAAAAAGAACTCCAAAATACAAATTAAGTTCTATTTTTGACACCCTCCATACCTGATCACCTTTCATTATCTTCTTTGCTTTTGTATTTAGATAATAATCTCCCCATAAAGTCTTCAGAAGTACTGCAGGCTTGATTCCAATTTTTTGGCTGTACAGTTTGGCAAAATGTTCAATTCTGAAAGCAAAAAAAATGTATCTTGATACAAGTGTAATGTTTTCTACAGCAACAGCTTACATGAAAATCACACAAAAATCTCAAATCCTTGTTTTACTCCCACTTTTCCAATTATCTTCACTTTAGTTCACATTGTTTAACATTTACACCTGCAAAAATATTTAGTCATAATAGATCAAAAACATCAACAGTACTTGAATGGCTTTGTTTTGTTTCAAGTCAGCTTCAAGGCTTTACTTGAAATAAACATTTGTGTACTATCCCCTCATCAAAAACTCAAAAGCATAATACAAACCTTACAAATACTTAAGTGATGACTCTCAAACTTATTCTTTGAAAGACTTCCCATGACACATTTAACCACGGTCTGGGACCAGAACAGAAGATATTAAAAACCAAGCGTTCTTTTGAGCCACACTTGAGCCATCAGATGGTGGTAATTATTTTAAATTCACCACTTATGAAACTTCTTGTTGTTTGAATCACTACTTTAATAATAAGTAAACCCAAGAAAATTATATAAAACTATAATGTCGTAACTGTGTTGTAAAGCCAGTTGTGTTGTTCAGCAGTCCCCAAGAGTTAACAAAAGCAGCCTGCTTAGGCCCAGAGAGGGAGGCCTGAACATTGCCATGGTTTCCTGAAAATGTTCAATGAGCAGTAATTAAAAATATTTCCACATATTTGCTCCCTGTGCATGCAGAAAAAAGAATACACAGTTACAACCATAACAATCCTATTTACAGAAAAGTGGTATTTGATAATCTTTTCTTTGAAATTCAGAATTCTTAAGTTTTTACACAGCTAAAAAAAGGACCTGTCCATGTCAGCCACACATAAGCTGTGAGTTCTGAACCAGAGATTTCTTTTCCAGAAACTACCCAAACTGTCAATTTAGGGAGAACTTTCAAGATTCTTGTGCCAGCAGCTCCTGCATATATATTAATGGCGTTTTTCAACACTTGAGAAAATCATATGTACTTACCACACTGGATGAGGCTGCCACTGCCTAATAAGTTATTTTTTTCTGCTAATACCTTAAGGAAAAGAACCCACAACCAAGAAACAGCAGTCAAGACTTTCTGTGATTAAGAAAATGCTCCACTGATCCATATTTCACCACACACTACTGTAGCTGGCAGTCCAGAAGCACTTCTTCAAAGTAATTAAGAAAAACATTCTTTATTTTCCCCTCCATTATATGATTTATCAGAACCAGGGCCTGACAGTTCATGGGAAGAAACAAAATAGTCTTGAAAGATAATTCAACTGAAAAAGCCCATTTTGTTTTCCCTTTCCTCTGAAGTGACAAGAGCTGTTTGTGTTGGACAACAAACTAGGCATGGTACCTTATTTAAGAGTCTGACTTTGATTTAAAAATCCTGGAGATGATTTTCTTTAAGGGCCCTGCAGTACTCAAGACGTTCCCTGTGTCACCGAGCATATCCCTCTAATTTCAATTTCAGGATGAAGACAACGCCTCCACCTCGTGGCCAGCGACCAGAACACGGGCACTCCTCACACGCCTGCTGCCCTCCGAACCAAACACTGCACCCTGAACCTGCTCCTGCCCTGCTGCAGCTCCTGCCCTTGTCTGGTACCGTCTATCCAAAGGCAGCAAGTAACAAAATACCGTTTACAGGCTAGGCTGGACCCTGCTGTGGGCTCAGAAGCTCCTGTGTAAGTAAACAGGGATCCCTGTCACTCAGATAATTTATACACAGCTGCGTATCACAGAAAAATCTAAGAAACATCTTTAGAAACACAAAGCAACTGAAATACTTTAAGATTAATGGCAGTAATCAATTTTAAAAACAGGTCAGTAATTAAATCCCAAACTTACCCAAAACCCCACCCATCAACTGCACTGGCAAACACTACATTTCCATGTTCTGGTGAAAAATAGAGATGTGAATCATCAGTGTCTTCCAATCCAGCACTCCAGTCATAAATCTGATCTCCTGGTGCCGTGCATGAAACGCTTTCACTTTCTGTTTCTTTTTCAGCTCTTTCTTCTAATACTTTGGAGGTAAAAAGTGTTCCAGTGACTGCATTGATCTAGAGAAAGATATGCAAAAACACCTTCAGATTAATTCACTCTTTCACAACCCTTGCAACTAAAATGCAATTTCCCCACCCTTGAAAACAAAAAGAAGAGCTTTGTTAACAAGATAGCATGCCTGTGATTAGTCTGGCAATTAAAACACACCTAATTCTACACATGTGAAGACCACAGGAGTTCACGAGACTGACATTTTGACATAAACACCATGCAGTTTCCAAGTCAAAGTCAGCCACACCAGAATCAGATAGAGTATCACATGTAACACACTTTGTCTCTCAGAACAGGGAATGCTGAAACAGGAACTTGTTTCTGCCAACAAAACAAACAACAGAGGGCAAAGGGAAACCAGGCAGATAAGGGCTCCCAAGTGAGCTTGGGGGGAGGAAAAGTTTGAGGGCAATTTAAACTACAATTTAAAAGAGGAAACAACTTTATTCCTACATAAATCCATCAATATCAGGTGCAGTCTAGCATTTGTCTACCTCCAATAAGTTTAAGTAATTTAACAAAATATTCAGCATATTATTTCTACAAATGAAGCCTTTTCCTGATGATCTGTCAAGAGGCTTTTACTACTCTTCTCTCCATCACGGGCACTCCAAATGAACCTCAAAACCAATCAGGAATAAGACGCACCTCAATGTTAAAAAATCAGACTGGGTGTTACATGGTGCCAAAAAATCTGCTGTGTGAAATGCCACTACAGCACAAATACCTGTTCTAAGATATTCTTAAGGTGCAGGTAAGCTTCCTGAGGGGTGAGCTTCAGCTCCACAATCAAGCGGTCGATTTTGTTAATCACCAGGACTGGACGGATATTTTCCAGCCACGCCTGCCGCAGGACTGCTTGAGTCTGAGAAGGAAAGAGTTCAAAAACACCCATTACAGAAAGCCTGATACCACAAAACAGAATATTAAAAAAAAAAAAAGCAAATATAATTCTAAAATTTAATAAACATATAGTAAAGGACGGGTTGACACTCAAACCAGAAGTTTGACTCCCACGGTATACAGTGTTAGTTATTGAAGAATTCTGCAGAATGGTGGGATTTCATGGCAAGAACACCCATAATAACAAAAACCAAACCACTTAGAAAAGTAAGCCATGAAGAAAAGCAACCTCAGTGTTATTTTGTATACTCTTTTTCAAACCCTGAAAGCCCACATAAATATATGAAATTATTTCCCTTAAGACTTTTCTCCATCAAAATACTCCGTTACCTGAAAAACAGCATACTCACTGTTTCAACCCTGCATCTCTACACCCACTCACCAGCACTGTTCACTTTTTCAGCACAACTACAATTTTTACTACTCGCTTTCATACTTCAACTGCATTGTCATTTATGAAAAGTTTCATAAAACTTCTTAACCAGCTTGTCTTTTATTTCTACATAACCCACTTCAGACTTTGCTTACTCCCCTCTTTCTCTACTTAATACACTTTATTTCACCTGTGGACAGACTCCTTCAACAGCATCCACCACTATGATGCAACCATCACAGAGTCGGACAGCAGTAGATACTTCTGAAGAAAAATCCACGTGCCCTGGGGAGTCTATTAAATTAATCAGATACTCCTGATCACCTAGGATCAAACAATAAATTAATATTTCAGAACAGTTTTCAAAAATATTTCTTCCAGCCACCCAGTTATAGAGCTTCAGCTATTATTTTTTAATGTCTTGACACTAACTACACTACAAAAAACCTTTACAGTGTAACAGGCATCTCAACAAAGTAGTAAGCCTGTAGTAAAACTTGGGTTTTTTTGAAAGAAGGTCTTGCCTTTAAGTGACATTAATTCAAGACTTAAGATCAAAACATACGTATTTATATCTAAAATAAAAAGATGAGGCAACTACTCTCACAGCCTCCACTTAGAGATATGATTGTAAATGTTTTTCCTGACCCTGAGATGTAACTCAGTTTTCTTGGTTGACTGTTACTTGCCTAAGTCTCTGCAGAATCATGGCCTAACACTGAGAAACACAAAAGCAAAAACTGTGTACAAAGATCACAACAACAACAACAAAGAGACAGGGAAAATTAATGGAAATATATATTAAAATTTATACACGCCAGCATCAACAACTTACCTTTCACAAAGTGCAATGAAATTGCACTAGATTTCATTGTTATTCCTCGGATCTGTTCATCTTCCCTACTGTCAAGGTATCTCAGCTGAGTACAGAAACAAAAGAAAAGATAATAAGTCTGTAGAAACATCTTCACAATTTACTTATCAACTGTCAAGAGTATGATGGCGAGAAAATGAGGTTTAGCAAGACTGTAGATGGAATTTCCTTAATGATCAAGAATTTACAATCCCAGCATGTACACACCAGAATTCTCTTAAAAATGACAATGTAACTCTACCTTTCCTGCCAAGCGGCTGGAGATTATTCCGTTGCTAGATATAAGGCAATCAGCTAGAGTAGTTTTGCCTGAAAAGAAAAATAAATTACTTAGATTAAACGAATACAAACAATGGCAAAAGATGCAACATAGAGTATTCTAAGATATCAGCATTAATAAAAGCTATAAAACACCACAGAAGTACAAATTAACTTTAAAAAAACGCCAAATCCAATTATTCAGCTTCATCTGTTAGGTGCACACAAGGTTATTTCTGAAGAGAGGATGCAAACTTACCTGTCATGACCAGAAAAGCAGTTGAAATAACAAACAATACATCAGAACCTCATTATAATATGCAATTAGATAAAATATTTGTGTTCTAAAAAATGTCCTTATTATTTCCACCCACATAACAAACTTGTCCTATTAAGCAAACGTAGAAAAATACCATTCTGCCTCTCAAACATATATTAAATTCATGCCAACATTCACCATCATAGAAGTAGAAAACACTCAATTTCAGCTATTTCAAATTATTATAGTGTGATGCTCTCTTAAGTTCAAAAAGACAATCTGCATAAGGACAAGAAAAAGGTGCGTAAAGCAGATTTCAAGACAGTTTAAAGCTAAATCCACAAAAACCTACTGCTTTAGAACAGTGAACAAAGTATCTCACCATCATTCAAACACACACAAGCCTCCTCACGAGGAGGAGACACCAACACCTGCCTTACCATGATCCACGTGGGCCAAGATACAGATATTCCTGATGCCGGACGCCTTCTTCTGGAGGCCAACCATCTTTTCCACGCCTGTGAGCACCATCGCTGGCTAATCCTGCGAGCGGAGCGAAGCGCTTTACTGAGGAGCCGACTCGAGAAAACGCTTTGGTTTTTAATGACGCGAAGCGTAACTAGAGCTACTCATCGCGGAAACCTCCCGCGACACGTGGGGCGCGTCACGGACCCTCGGCCCCCACGGGGACGCCCGAAACCACGGGCCGTGTCTGCACCTCGGAACGCGGCTCAGGAGCGCGGCCGGGCGCAGCTCGGGCTGGGAGCGAACACCCAGCCGCCCCGAGCGGCACAAACTTCACGGTTTCCCCCCGTCCCCGGTTCGCCTTGCCCTCCCGCCCCTCCGAGCGGGCACGGCCGCGCCGCCCCGGCGCTGCCCCGGCCCCGCGGCCGCCCCAGGAGGGGCACGGCGCTGCCCGCTCGCTAGCCCGCGGGGTGAGGGCCGAGGCGGGGCCA